>CM038679.1:635248929-635524737 GCA_021605205.1 Aegilops longissima
CTCACACTAAGCGAGATATAGTCGCCGCACAGTTTCTCCTCACCGATCAAAACCTACCCGGGTCATCTAAAAAAGGATCAAATATTTATCCGTGTATTTCCTATTTTTTCTACTGCCCTCTTGCGAAGGGAACATATATATTTTCACCAAGTCCGATATGCGAAAAAAATTTCCATCATACATTATGGAGTGAGAAGATGCCGTATGTCCAGTCCAGAGGAAATGCAATGCCCGTTGAAAACAATTCTCGGCTCCCGCTGGGGCGAGAGAGAGAGATAGAGACCCAACGGTTAGATTTCCGCGCGATTTCGAAATTCGAAACCAACGCGGAACCCAGCCCACGCCGCCGACGAATCCGGTGCGCGACGGGGTGGGGTGGACGGGATCGGCAGCAACGACTACCTGCCCTACCCCGCGCCCCGCCATCCGGGCCGTCCATCCCCGCACCGACGGCCCCGCCCGCCCGGCTCCGTTTTAAATAGACACACGCACACGCTCCCCCACCCCACCCCACCCCCAACTCGTCCCCTCCCCCTCCCACCTCGCCGCCGCCCGTCTCCGACGCTCCATCAGCACCGACAGCCGCCCCCTCTCCGCTCCAAGGTTGGTCGATCGAACCCCTTCCCCGCGAATCCGCACATCCCTCCGCTGGATCAGCCGTCTGTCCGTTGATTGATCTGGTGGTCTGTTCGGATTTTTCTGAAATGGTTTGGGGATTTGTTCTTGTCGCAGAGCCTCGATCGAGAAGCGGCGGCGGTGGACATGGGCCAGATCCAGTACTCCGAGAAGTACTTCGACGACACCTTCGAGTACAGGTTCGTGCCCAAACCCTAGCCCCTCCCGATCTCATCCTCTCGGTGCGCCGCGGATGGCGAAACCCTAACTAACCAACTAACACGGCCGATGTCGCCGCGCGCAGGCACGTGGTCCTCCCGCCGGAAGTCGCCAAGCTGCTCCCCAAGAACCGCCTCCTCGCCGAGGTAACCGTCCAGACTTCCGCCCGCATTCCCGTAAGATCGCGTTTTCTCGCCGGATCGGTTCTCTGATGTTGCCAAATTTGGGGGTTTTTGACTTGCAGAACGAGTGGCGCGCGCTGGGCGTGCAGCAGAGCCGCGGGTGGGTGCACTACGCCGTCCACCGGCCGGAGCCGCACATCATGCTGTTCCGCCGCCCGCTCAACTACCAGCAGCAGCAGGACGCGGCGGCCGCCGCCGCGGCGCAGATGATGCCCAAGTGATCGGCCCCAGCGAGGGCAGTGGCGACCGGGGTTGGAACTCCTGAAAACCCCAGGCCCTTTTCATCTCTAAAAGGGCGGTCGCACTGGTTTGTCTGGTCAGGATCTAGTTGTGTTGGTGGTGTCCACCATGTGTTCGTGGAAATGCCTGGGAGGAACTTGCAGTGTGTTAGTCTGTGTTATTATCCTGGATACTCTTGAATGCTACCTGTTATGTTATGCTGGTACTGTTGGTAGATCTCCCCGTGATGATCTGTTAGTGTTGATGCTTGCTTTACTGTTATCTGGTTCCTTATGATTAGGCGTATAGTGTTCATGTGATAGTGAATCTTATGTTATCAAGAGGACATATGGAGCATTGGTTATGGATGCACTGTCCAGGCTAAAATGCACCTCCTTTGCACGTTTGGTACATCATCAACCGTATCATGTTAGTCTGAAGTCACATTTTTCGCTGCCCTGTTGAATGTCCATTACAGTCATATGATGTCCACATTTGTTAACATCATCAACACTGGTAATTTGCAGTGGGAGGAAATGCCTAGGAGGAACTTGCCCTGTGGTTGGTCTTGTGTTATCATGGGTATTCTTCAATGCTAAGTTGTTATGTGATGCTGGTACAGTTGGTAGAACTTCCTGTAATGATCTGCCAGTGATGTTGGTAGAACTTCCTGTGATGTCTGGTTCCTCACCTTTAGGATTATTGAGTGACGGTGAATCTTATGCTAGCAGGAGCAAATGGACATGGATCATGCGTTATAGATGCACTTCCTTGTGCACGTTTGGTACATCAACCAACCTTGTCCGGTTAGCATGAAGCCGTCAGTGTTTCTTGTGCGCTGTTCAATGTCCAGTACTGTCTTAAGATTTCCTAAGCTATATTGCTGTCACAGAGAGTAAAAACAACTGTTCAGTTGGTGTTCTGCAGAGGTTTAAAGACAGGTTGTGCAAGTGTTGATCATGCTTCTTTGTGTACATGGGGCATTCTGTTTGTTTTGAATAATATAGGGAAGCATGATGTGCATTGAAGTCACTGAGCACCATATGCAACACACTGATCTGTTGGTGGCGAGGTGATCAGTAGAGCAGTTCTACTAGAACTGCTGGGCATGGAGTTGCTGCAGAAGACGGATGATTTAGTGTTGTGCTTTGCTAGAATTGCCCGGTTTCTATAGGTGCAATCGGGCTATGTTTCTGGCCATATGGACTTAGAGAAACAGTCGATGCTATGCGCATCATCTAGCAGCAACAATTCCCTACCTGCTGCCGTGGTTACTCGTTTTTGTGAACGCGAGTCGGTTTCTGTTCACCTGTTTGTTCACTGCTGCTGAGGTTTAACTCATCTAGCAGCAAATATTCCCTACCTGCTGCCGTGGTAGACGAGCATTCATTTAGCTTTGAAGAGATAAGTTGATATATGCACGATGCAAATTTAAGTGACTTGTTATTCACACGCTGATCTGTTGGCTGTGGTGTGGTGATGCTATGCTTGCTGTACTGTACCATCAGTAATTTGCTCCAACAGGTCGAGGTTTTGGGTCGTGTGTTTCTTTCTTAGCTTACTGCCGGATGAAATGGGAATGCACTGGTTTCGGTTGTAATCGAGCGGCAGCTTCTGTTCACTCGTTCGAAAACATTGCCATCTCCGTTCCATTGTACCGAAGCTGCGGATGTTGTTCACACACACACACACACACACACACAAAATGCGGATCTTATGCTGTGCTGAACCCTGAACGAAAAGCTGGACCGATTTTTTTTTTCTTGTAGAATAACAGGGAGGCGGCTCGACCGGATGGCACGCCATGGTATGTTTTTCCAGGATCTCAAGGAATTGCTCCAGTATATATTCTGAATTGCAGCATGGTAAAAACTCTTGTGGTCTCGGACGGACGGTATTCTGAACTCT
This sequence comes from Aegilops longissima, assembly GCA_021605205.1. Classification (NCBI taxonomy): domain Eukaryota; kingdom Viridiplantae; phylum Streptophyta; class Magnoliopsida; order Poales; family Poaceae; genus Aegilops; species Aegilops longissima. The sequence goes on from CM038679.1 coordinate 635,252,073, forward strand.
GAATCCACCCCTGTGTAGTAATAAGAAGACTGACCAGTGGGCGGAGCGGGTCGGTTCTCGGTTGGTTCGCGTCGTTGTCACGAGTCGGGTTGGGGCCTGCCCTGGGTCGCCGTTGCGTGTGGCTGGCTGGCCCAAGCTCCACCACAGAAACACACGGACGGCCGCCGGGAAAACGCCATGCGTGCGTTCTCCAGTTCTGATCTACCCGCGGCCCTGCTTCTGCCCTGCCGTCACGCAACCTCCCTCCCTCCCTCCCTCGCACCCGCCCGGTTCTCACTTGTCAGCCTCGCAAAATCCGGACGGAATTCTTCTTCGCTTCCGTTGGTTTTAGGGCCAGAATCATGGCACCGGCAGTGTTCTAGAACTAGAAGCACCTTCTGAGAGATAAGTGGCGGTGCAAAGCCGGAGCGAGAGAAATCTCACCCCAAAATCTTCAGACGATCCCGCGGAAGGAAGGAAGGAAGGAAGGAGACAGATCAAATGCCGGTGGTGGCGATGCCCTCCGCCTCCATTCCCCTCCTCTCCCCGAGCCCCCCGCGGCACCGGCCGCCGCTGCGCCCGTCGACCCTCCCGGCCTCCCGCCTCGGCAGCGGACTCCTCCGTCCACGCCGCGACCGCGCAGGGAGCACCCGCCTCCACGTGGCCGCGCCGACGTCGGTGCCCGGCGAGGCGGAGCGGGCGGAGGAGCCGACCACGAGCGCGAGCACCTCGCCTGAATCGCCGGGGGAGAAGTTCGTGTGGCGGGACCACTGGTACCCGGTCTCGCTCGTGGAGGACCTGGACCCGCGCGTGCCCACCCCGTTCCAGCTCCTCAACCGCGACCTCGTCATCTGGAACGACCCCAACTCCGGCGACTGGGTCGCGCTCGACGACCGCTGCCCGCACCGCCTCGCCCCGCTCTCGGTACCTCTCCTCTCCCTGACTCCCTCGCCTCTGTTCGTTTGAAGAGCCGAATCCTGTAGTAGTACTGATGAGTGGGTGCTGCGTGCGCGCGCGCGCGCAGGAGGGCAGGATCGACGAGACGGGCGGCCTGCAGTGCTCCTACCACGGCTGGTCCTTCGACGGCTCCGGCGCCTGCACCAGGATCCCGCAGGCCGCGCCCGAGGGGCCCGAGGCCCGGGCGGTGCGCTCGCCCAGGGCCTGCGCCACCAAGTTCCCCACCCTCCTCTCCCAGGGCCTGCTCTTCGTCTGGCCTGACGAGAATGGATGGGACAAGGCCAAGGCCACCAAGCCTCCAATGTATGTGCATCAAGTCTGCGGCTCTTCTTCACTGCAAAATTCAGTCGACAGGAAACATCATCATCATTTTGTTTCTCTCGGTTTCAGGCTGCCCAAGGAGTTCGATGACCCGGCCTTCTCCACCGTGACGATCCAGAGGGACCTCTTCTATGGGTATGACACGTTGATGGAGAACGTCTCTGATCCCTCGCATATAGAATTTGCTCACCACAAGGTAAAACGCTGCGTTGAGGAATCCTTACCTGCTTGCTATACTGGCATTTCATGCTATTGCTAGCTGTTATTGTGTCGAAGCGAAAACCCTGAGTGGCACAGAGGAACATTTGTGATAATCAATTTCTTATATGTGTTGCTGCTCAGTTTTACCACTTCAATTTGGTTTTAATGTATTAACTCAATTCTTTCACCAATGGTTCTGGTGGGCAGAAGTGCACAACTGTCGTCACCTTTAAAGTTTCTAAGTACCATTGTGCGGCTTTGAGTTGCTTGTTCTTGCACCTTGAACTATGAATGTTTTACTGTAGAATAGTTTGTTCTCTTCACCTATACTACTTGCTTGTTTGAAAGTTAAAACTGGGCTATACGTAGCTGACTAACGCAACCATATTAGAAAATTTTACTCCCTCATTATCCGGCAAAGTTAAACTAATACTCCCTCCGTTCCAAAGTACTTGTCGTAGTTTTAGTTCAAACTTGGCGTCTCATGCTAAACTGAACATGGAAAACTGAAATCAATTTATTTCGGTTATCTACTTTACTTTAAACAATCCAGCAGCATTACCCACGCTTTAGAGTTAACTCCCCTGACAGGTCACCGGGCGAAGAGATAGAGCCAAGCCTTTGCCATTCAAAATGGAATCAAGTGGCGCATGGGGATATTCAGGGGCAAATGCCGGTAATCCTCGCATCACTGCAACTTTCGAGGCCCCTTGCTATGCACTGAACAAGTACGTTTCAGCACATCATTTTTCTTTTTCTTTTGACTTTTGGTAAGCTGTGGTAGGTCATGTTATGAGTTCCAAATGCAACAATTCACTCAAATTATGACTCTAATCTTCTGCTAATTAATTTGCCTGTGCAGAATAGAGATTGACACTAAATTACCAATTGTGGGAGATCAGAAATGGGTGATATGGATTTGTTCCTTCAACATTCCAATGGCTCCGGGGAAAACTCGTTCCATTGTCTGCAGCGCTCGAAACTTTTTCCAGTTTACAATGCCAGGAAAGGCATGGTGGCAGGTATATGCTTATGTTGTGTTTGCTTTTACTTTACCTCGTGTTTTCTTAACTGTGTTTCAACATCATCATATTTGGTTATACATGGTGTCTTGGTGTTCCTGAGGGGAAACAACAGGCTTGGTCCCTACTGTATAAAGAATCGGAAGAGTGTTTATGTTACCATCAACTCATATTTGGAGTATAAAGTGGAATCCTGAACATTGCTTTGCTATTTGTGATGCAGCTTGTCCCTCGATGGTACGAACATTGGACCTCAAATTTGGTCTATGACGGCGATATGATCGTGCTTCAAGGCCAAGAGAAGGTTTTCCTGTCTGCATCCAAGGAGTCGTCTGCAGATGTTAATCAGCAGTACACAAAGCTCACTTTCACACCCACACAGGCCGACCGATTTGTCTTGGCATTCCGGGCATGGCTAAGGAAATTCGGCAATAGCCAGCCTGACTGGTACGGAAGTCCTAGCCAAGATGCATTGCCTTCTACGGTCCTTTCAAAGCGAGAGGTAAAGGTTCTCCGAGCTGTCAATCGAAGTAGACATCAGAACCTACACACCTGATGTTTACACAATTTTAGTTCTCTCTCATCTCATTCTTATGTGTGGCATTAATACTGATGACAAAATTGCAAACTACCTGTGCAGATGCTAGACAGATACGAGCAGCACACGCTGAAATGCTCGTCCTGCAGAGGAGCGCACAAGGCCTTCCAGACTCTGCAGAAGGTGTTCATGGGGGCGACGGTGGTGTTTGGCGCGACATCCGGGATCCCTGCGGATGTTCAGCTCAGAATATTGATCGGTGCCGGTGCTCTGATCAGCGCCGCTCTAGCCTATGTCTTCTACGACCGCCAGAAGCATTTCGTGTTTGTGGACTACGTGCACGCTGACATTGATTGATTATAGGGAGATAAACATTATTAGTTATTTTTGTGAGGATCTGGTGTGGTGTGGAGACATCACAGGATCAATCATGTGCATAACCTAGCCAAGGAGTACATATAGATTTCAGTGGATACATGAGATTATCCCAGTATGTTGTTTATATTACTAGGCGCTGTATGAGCACTTACCAGGCTACTTTGTGAGAAAGATAAGTCAGGATAAAAATCAGTAGATAGACCATATCTTTTGTTTATTAGTATCCGCACCTACAGGGAGTGAGGTGCTTTTGATCCCGGACAGAGTCTTCCCGTATGCATCTAGATGTTCTATTCTTGCCTGCAAATTTTCACTGGTGAAAATGTTTGTACGAGTAGATCGACACATTTATCTTTTTTTTCTACCGGTACAAATGAACAAATTTCTTTTCAAAATTTTACAAGCAATTGGTGAGCATTTCTATACACTTGTTAAAAAAAATTCTAAAATTCTAAGATGTGTTTTTGATTCATTTTTCTCGCATTCCCTCGAGTAACAAGCCACTAGTAAAGAATTAAAGCATGTGCGTACAACTAATGAGTACATTTTAAATAGACAAAGTCACCAACTCACCATGATCAGACGCGCTTCCTAAAACCATATAGTTTAAAAAACCGGACCGGTTCGGGAAAAACTGGAACCGGCGATCCCGGCGGTTCTTTAAGTGCACCGGACCGTTCAAGCAACCGAACCGGAAAAAACCGGTCGAACTGGCCGGTTTTTCTAAAAACCGATGAGGGCGGTTCACAAAAAACCGATTGGTTCGATGTCGTTTTCAGAAAAGCCCTTCAATCAACTCATTTTCATGCGATCAGGCTGGGGGTGCAATCAGAAAGGGAAGAAAACACATCCTTTAGTAGGGTTTCAGCCATTTTGGGAGCATTTCTCTTGATTTTGTCCACGGAGAGACGCTATCGGCCCCCTCCGTCGCTACCCTTGCCAGGTGTCGTGGCGATGCTGCTTCTCCCTTGCTGCTCCGCCTCCGCGCGGCAGCACTAGTTCACCAGCCCGCGCCGCCACTCCCACGTATCGCCATCTGCACCACCTCTGTTCACGGCTGGGGAGAGGGACCGCCGCCGCCTGGTCAGACTAGTTTGTACAACTCGAATCTCCCTCTACTCCAGTCAAACAGCAAACCTCAAGGTGTTCTAAGAGCATCTCCAACAGGCACGCAACACGCCGCGCGCTAAAAACTACTTTGCCGTGCGCGCCGGTTTTACAAGTTCAGCGCTGGCTCCAACAGCCGCGCTAAAATGCAGCGCACGCTCGCCGCTCCAGCAGCGCGCAAAAAATGCAGCGCATATATGCGTATATCCAGGCTTCTCCAACGATATATAGTTCTACTACGTCCACATAGCCTGCTTCTACGATACAAAATAAAACTGGCTTCTCCAACGATATATAGTTCTACTACGTCCACATAGCCTGCTTCTACGATACAAAATAAAACTGACTTCTCCAACGATATATAGTTCTAATACTACTCGTTCTCCGACTCAGACTCTGCCTCGGTGATGTCCTCCTCCAATGTCTGAGCATATGCGTCAAGGAACCGCTTCGTCGCGGAGTCCTGTGACGACGCATCTCCTAGCGCCATGTTGTATTTAGCGACCGCCTTCCGCGTTCGCTTGTCCTCGCGATAGGCGGCTCGCGCCTTCCTCCTCTCCTCCCTCTCCGTCCTCCTCTCGGCGAAGAACTGTTCTTCGTTGATGATGTCTTGCGGGAAGCGTTGCCTCCACACCGCCATGGCTTCCTCGTCCATCTCGGCCAGGCTAAGACGGCGCTCCCGCCTCCGGTGTTTGCGAAGATCCTCGTCAGTGGTAAGCCGTGGGAAAGGCACCAACTCCTGTGCCCGCTCCCGCGTCGACACGTCGGTGAAGTTCATGTCCCAACGTGACCGGCGGAGGCGCCACGCCGCAACGTCGTATGCGCGCGCGCCATCCTGGGCGGTGTTGAAGGTTCCGAGGCCGAGGCGCACGCCGCCACCCGACTGAATTGAGGCGGAGTAGGTGCCGGACGGGCGCACGCGGACGCCGCGCTAGCCTGAACCTCCCCGGCGGCAAGGCGGCATGGTGGCGCGGTGGTGGCGGCTCGGCGGCGAGGAGGGAAAGCAGTGGAGAGAGCGAGAGAGAGAGAGCGGCAGATGGCGCTGCAGTTTTATAGGCGCTACGCAGCGGGCGCGCCAAATCTTGCGCGAAGCTGCCGCTTTTTCCCACGCTGGCGTAATCGCTTCCAGCGCGCTTGTTTCCGCCACCACCGAGAGCGCTGAAACCGTCGGCGCTAAAAGGCACTTTTACCGCGCGGGCGCGTCTTCTAGCGCGCCTGTTGGAGATGCTCTAAAATTTTAGGGTGTGGCTAGGAATACCTGTTGGTTGTTACTATTAGTTAATAAAAATTTCGAGCAGCAAACCTATTGGTAATACCTGTTGGTTGTTACTATTAGTTAATACCTGTTGGTTGTTACTGTTAGTTAATAAAAATTTCGAACACCTTGAGGTTTGCTGTTTGCTGTTTGTTAACTAGGTAATATAAATTTCGAACAGCAAACCTGTTGGTAATAAAAATATGGATGTGTGCAAACAGCAAACTTCAGAGATTTCAGTTGTGCTCGAAATTTTTTCAGAAGTGAAATTTGAAACAATAAATCCAACTTATCCATGTGTGTGTTTGCTAAACTGTAATCAACATAATTAATAAGAAATGTACCGTAGTGGCGACAGAGGGAGAGGGAGAAAAATCGCCGAACAAACAAGACAATTACAGTGCTACTGTGCATGTATATGATCATCTGTTCATCACCCTGGCCGATCTTCAATATTCAAGCTGGCTCCAAGCCTCGAACCAAGCACTTGTCGTCTCAGCTGATGAGCTCTCGTATCGCCTGCATGGTGGTCGGGGAGAAGAAGAAGCTGCTCGGGGATAGCAGCGGTGATGATGCGGCAGCCGGGGAAGCAGGAGGTGCCGGATGGTCACCACCGCACGGCGCACGCTGCTGCTGGCCAAACGTGAGAACCAAAGACGTCGAGGCCCTGCCGTCCCTTGCTCCGGATCCGGACGTTGCCTCCGTCGACGACCGCTGCTTGCGATTGCCCGTGAGCCTCTGCACGACAGCCATGAACTCATGCGGGTTGGCGTGGACGACCCTCGGCGTGATCTCGTACACGATCACGGGCCCGGCTGCTCCGGCGTGGCTGCCGACGCGTGGCTTCTTGGACGGCCGGGCCGACAGGCTCAGCGGCTGCGGCCTGAGGCCCCGGAGGCCGCCTGCTCTCGTCGGCTTGGACGACGTCGACGACATGCCGTGTGTGTGTGTTTTGTGTCCTTAATCGTAGGTTGTCTTTGCAAGCGGATTTGATGCTTATATAGGGGCGTCGCCGTGGTTAGGGCAGGATGGCAGGAGAAATGGCGAGCCGAACTTGGACTTGTTTCCCTCCATGCATGGCTGCGATTCTCCGTGCACAAGAAAAGGTCACAGCTGGGAATAAACTAGCTAGTGTCGCTTCCTCGTATGGAAGAAGTTGTTGGTATGTGTATGTACTTAGTATACTTTAAATTATCGGTGAGTTTCGTGGCGATCCCTCCGTTTTTGTACTAATAAAATAGATAGTGTTGTGTTTTATTTTGTATTTACTTTGGGCGTTGTATTGATCGCCACCTATGTACGGCACAAAGGGAATCAAATGAATGTTTGTGTCGTGAAATTAGTTTTATGGCCAATCCACCTGACCGCTTCATGTCCAAGGTGAAGACTCTTGTTCTGACCTAATTGATTGATTAGGCTCGCAGCAGCGGCGAACTTGCCTTGTTAAAGACGTTGTCTCCCTACCGATGTGCTAGCCTTCATTAACGGGCTACGGTAACTAGGATGAAAACCCTTGTATTGGCCCTTTTTGGTTGGACGTGCAAGCGGTGACGCATGGACGACGTTTATTCTTCCTTCTTGAAGATGTTGTTGCGGAAGAAATCAACTTAGTGTTAATTTTATATTTTGTTATGATTCTGTCGTATTTATCTATGTTATGTCAGTAGTCTACTTTCTGATGATTTACATCAACTTTAATAAATATATGGATGTATGTAGGCCAGGGGTTTGAACCTCCTTTTCGCATAAGAAAAGAATAACTAGCTTTAACTGCAGAGAAGTTTGTTTACAACCCTTGTAAAGCGTCATCTGTTTTGGAACTGAGTCGATGTATGATATGCACGTAGCAGCCAGCAGACATATGCATGCCAAATGACATATATGCTAGTTAATTGGTGGTAGTATTATAAAGATAAGACTGCGCAACATCAATCATTCATTCAACACAGACCGGAGCCGACTATAATACACACACATATACGAGGTAGTAGTAGTTTAGCTAGTTCATCTGTGGATTCTGCTTCTTCCTGGACGGAGCATGCTGCGCGCGTGAATGCATGCATGGCTTCATATTTGAGCCGCATTTAACACGCGATTTTGATGCTAGACGCTTTTTTTTTTTAAACTACTTGGTGCATTTTATTAAACTCATATCAAAGTTACATCATCCACAATGTCCGAAAGTAAAAAGCTGGGAGGATCACCATCCCAAACAAAAGTAGAATTTAAATTGAAACTATGTCTAGCAAGATTGTGCGCCAATCTATTAGCCTTCCTAGGGCAATGAGTGAAGGATACCGCATCAATACGTTATGCTTTTTGAAAACAATCAGCCAAAATAGCAGTATAGGAGTTGTTGGATTAGTAAATGTTTCAGGCTAAGCTTTGCGTACCGGATGACGCTATGAAGGAAGAAGGAGCAACAGCTAGCTCAGGGAAATACACAGCTCAGCTCCGGGTCAGACAAACACACGCGCAGAGGAAGCAGGCAGGCAGCCAGGTGTCTTCTGATTACGTTTTGTCCTTTACAACGAAATGATGTCTTGTTGGTAGGCAGCTACATTCACCACAACCTGATTCGCCTCAAGAATTTGCTGCCTGCCGGGAAAGAACAGTGTTACTATTTATCAAAAAAGATTGAAGGAAAAGTACTACTAATAGAGTGTCCAACTAGCCACCTTTTTTGTTATTCTGAATTGCAGGCTGTGCGAAGATTTCAAGAACTGTTTTCACAAACAGAAGAAGAATGACGGAGGGCCTGGGGGCAGGGCCGGGATGGCGGAGGAATAGGAGCAGCGTGCTGTGTGTAGAATGGAGAAGAAGCGCCGGCGTGCTGCTTCAAGTCCATCTCAACCTAAACTACCAGCCAGAGCTATGGCACCAGGATTGCCCTCCTTGCCATCAGCCGCCGGAGCGGTAGTCAAAGGGAAGGTGAACTCATGGGCTCGCCAACGAAGCCTAGAGGGAAGGGTTTGCCCTTATCGCCAAAGGGAAGGGGAGAAAAAATCGCGTACTGTCGGACCTCCCTAACAATAGATTTGTCACTATTAAAACTAGGAAACTATAGATCTACCCCTGAAAAGGAATTATCAACATGTCCGTCATAATCTGACCGTTCCGTGCTAATCATTGGATCAACCTAACACTACAAATTATACTTGATAAAAAGTCTCTAAAACTATGTATCTGCAACTAACGACATATATTTTAAATAAACAAAGTTAACATGATCGGATGCGATTTTGAAAACCTATGACAACCACATTCAATAGAGACATTTCCGTTCTTACCTTTGGTGCAGAAACAAAGAGATTGTTTATCAAGTTCAAAAAATGAGATTGTTTATTAACTTTGGTGCTAAAACGAAGAGTGTTAGTTACTACTCCCTCCGTTTAGAATTACTTTCGTAGAAATGGATATATCTAAACGTATTTTAGTTTTAGATACATCCATTTCCGAGACAAATAATTCCGAACGGAGGGAGTACCTACCTTCATAAAAAAAGAGCCGATGGGTATTAATGAACAATGGACCTTAAGGTGTTCTAAAATATTATCACAGTGTAGAAGGGGCGACGACAGCAACACGTCAGCAGCTCGCTATGGCGGCTGTTAGTGGTCGTTCAGTAGTCTTAATGTCTTGATTTAATTTTCATTATATTTGAGGTGTTATCCTCTTTGAAAAAAAATACGTGTAGCAGGTGAACATCGTTGTTATTACACACATTTAACTTCACGATAATAATGTATAATACTATTTCCTTAAAGCATCTCCAACGCCCGCGCCAAAAAATGCGCGCACGCGGTAAACCGAGCTTTTAGCGCGTGTGGGACGTTTCGCCGCGCTCCAGCGGTGGCGAGAAACTCGCGCTCGCGGAAACCGTTTGTGCGCGCGCGGAAAAAGGCGGCAGCTCGCGCGCTATTTTTGACGCACCGCTTCCGGCGCGCCTATAAAATGCGGCGCTCGCCACGCGCCTATTCCACGCACTCCTCTTCCTCTTCCTCTGCCACGCGCGCCTCCACCACTTCCTCGTTGCTTCCGCTGCCACGCGCGCCTCCACCGCTCCAGCGCCCCGCCACCGACGCGCCACCATGCCGCCGCGCCGCCAAGGAGCGCCGGGCTACTGCGGCGTCCGCCTGCGGCCCAGCGTTGGGTTCTACTCCAAGATACGGTCCGGCGATCTCTGGCTCGGCCTCGGCACCTTCGGGACGGCGCACGAGGCCGCCCGCGTGTACGACGCGGCGGTGTGGCGCCTAGGCAGGCCGCGCGGGCAGATGAATTTCCAGGATGTCTACACGCTCCAACAGGCGCTGGACGTCGCCCCGCCGCCTCGTCTTAACACGGCACAAGATCGTGCGGAGCACGCTGAGCAGCAGCACCACCTCCTCGTCACCCAGGAGGACGAGCGGGTCATGGCAGAGTGGCACCGGCGCCACCCGGAGGACGTCGCCTACGAGCAAGTCTACTGGGCAATGCGCCGCGAGGAGGACACGCGAAGGCGTCGCGAGGAGCGGTTGGACAGGCGTCGGCGGAAGGCATTGGCGAATGCGCAGTCCGATATCGTTGCAGCAGGTGGGAGGTCGATCTTCACGACAGACGATGATCATTGGTTGGACATATGGCTCGATACCTCGGACGACACCGACGAGGATGATGATGGTGATGATGGTAGCGACTTGGAGTAGTTTCTATCTATGTATGCCGTAGTAGTTTCTATCTAGTTGCACCGTAGTTTTATCTATCTATGCTTTCGAACTATCTATCTGGTTGCACCGATGTAAAATACCTTTGTATCGTTTTTTGTCTATGCAATCTATCTATTAATTTATCTATGCTTCCGATGTATAAAAATGTTGTAGAATAAGCGTGCGCTATGCATTTTTTGCACGCTGCTGGAGCGGCGCGCCCGCGCTGCATTTTAGCGCGGCTGCTAGAGCCAGCGCTGCACGCCGCGCCAAACCAGGTGATGGGCGCGCGGCAAACCAATTTTTTGCGCGCAGCGTGTTCGGCGCCTGTTGAAGATGCTCTTACTGAAAGACTCATAAATCCTGTAGAATCAATATCATCCAATCTCTTATTCCTAGGTGCATTACGCGCAATAATAGTCACATATCCATGGCAGTACCAGCAGGGCTCAGCATGTGCTCAGGGGTCTGCCTTGGGAGAGCGGGCTCCAGCAGGTGGAGTCGACGACGATGTAGGGCCTGAGGCGCGCCGATTCCACCACCGTGTGCAGCAGCAGCAGCGTCTCCGCCGCCGACCCGTAGGAATTGATTTAAACACGATGTAAACACGAACACACACTCGCACACGCTCATCATCGATCCATCCATCTGTTGGACGCACCTGCGGAGACATGGGCGGCTGGTGCGGGGGAGCGAGAGTATTTTTCTGAACTGAAAAGTCATACCGAAAATAGACCGAACCTAACTAATTTTACAGTTTTTATGGTTTCTGGTTTTAGTATGGCATGAACTTTTCATATTGTTTTGAATTTTGATTTTTATGATATATGCCGAAAACTGAATGGTTAACTGAATAAACCGAAATAAAAATACATATTTATATTTCTTGAGACAAATAACCATACAAGTTGTCATTTTTCTTGTACATGAGCTAGATTCCACGCTAAGCGCACATCCATTTTCCTTGTAGCGTAGTCATTTTTCGCTTAAAAACAAGCTAAGCACGTCCATAACCATCAAGGCATGAATCCATGCGTGCATATATTGTCCGTGTAAAAAAGTATATGTTTTGAGTCATAAATTTGCAAATTATTATTATGTCATTTTCAAAATTCGCGTCAACTTTGATTATTATGATATATACCGAAATAATTTGATATATATGAAACCGGCCAGACCGTATTTTAATTTCATGTCATATTTACCGAGGTATTAGTACCGTATAAACTAACACCTGTGTAAACCGGATGCACATAGTTAAGCGGACAGTAGGGACGAACCGAGGTTGCGGTGGAGGCGGCGGTTCGGGCCAAAGACGCCAAAGTCTAAATTATAGAAGTTTCAAACATTTCAGTTATGCTCGAAATATTTCAAAGTCAAATTTGAAACAATGAATCCAATTTATCAATGTGTGTGTGCAAAACTCTAATTAACATAGTAAGAATCGTACAGTGGCTAGAGAGAGGGAGAGAGAGAATTGGTGAACAAACTAAGACAAGTACTGTCCATATGATCATCACCAGGGGCGGTCTTCAATTTTCACAAGCTGATCGACTCGAACAAAGCACTTGTCGTCTCAGCTGATGAGCTCCCGTATCGCCTGCATGGTGGTCGGGGAGAAGAAGAAGCTGCTCGGGGACAGCAGCGGTGATGCAGCAGCCGGGGAAGCAGGAGGTGCCGGATGATCACCACCACACGGCGCACGCTGCTGCTGGCCAAGCGTGAGAACCAAGGCGTCCGCGGCGGTCGACGTCGAGGCCCTGCCGTCCCGAGCTCCGGTCGTCGCTCCCGTCAACGGCCGCTGCTTGCAATTGCCCGTGAGCCTCTGCACGACGGCCATGAACTCGTGTGGGTCGGCGTGGACGACCCTCGGCGTGATCTCGTACACGATCACGGGCCCGGCTGCTCCGGCGTGGCCGCCAACGCGTGGTTTCTTGGACGGCCGGGTCGACAGGCTCAGCGGCTGCGGCCTGGGGCCCTGGAGGCCACCTGCTCTCTTCGGCTTGGACGTCGTTGACGACATGGCGTGTGTGTTGTGTCTCTGTTGTGGATTGTCTTTGCAAGCGGATTTAATTTGGTCCTACTCCTACGCACGGCGTCGTTAATGCTTATATAGGGGAAATGGTGAGGCGAACTTGGACCTGTTTCCCTCCGTGCATGGCTGCGATTCTGCGTGCACAAGAAAGGGTCAGAGCTGGGGATAAACTATTGCCCCTTCCTCCTCCGTATGGAAGAAGTTGTTGGTATGTGTATGTACTGCTTACCTAAAATAATCGATGAGTTTCGCGGTGATCCCTCCGTTATTATATACTACTACTAAAATAGATATTATACTGTTGTGTTTTACTTTGTACATTGATCGCAACCTTTCGTATGAGAATGTACGACACAAAGGGAATCGAATACTAAATGTTTATGTTGTGGAACTGGTTTTATGGCCAATCTAATGATATTATTTCCGCCTAGCCCACCTAACCCGCTTCATGTCGGGGGTGAAGACTCTTGTTTTGACCTTGATTTGTTGGGCGCAGCAGCGGCAAACTTGCGTTGTTATTTTGTTGAAGACGTTGTCTTCCTACTAAATGTTTATGTTGTGGAACTGGTTTTATGGCCAATCTAATGATATTATTTCCACCTAGCCCACCTAACCCGCTTCATGTCGGGGGTGAAGACTCTTGTTTTGACCTTGATTTGTTGGGCGCAGCAGCGGCAAACTTGCGTTGTTATTTTGTTGAAGACGTTGTCTTCCTACGGATGTGCTGACCTTCAATGATTGATCTCGGTAAATTAAGATGAAAATCCTTGTCTTGGCCCTTTTTGGACGGATGTGACGATGGTGTCATAAGGACGTTTTTTATTAAAGCTGTTGCTACGAAATAATCATAGATGTTAATTTCATCTTGTTATAATTTTGTCGTGCTTATCTCTGTTATGTACTCTATCAACTTTAGCAAATATGGTTGTGTGCATTGTAATGTCGAATATGTCAGGGATTCCAATCTCCTTTTCGAAGAAAAGAGATTAACTATTCCCTCCGATCGGAAATAAGCGTTGTGGTTTTAGTGAGTAGCTTTTACTACAGAGAACTTTGTTTAATAACCCTTCTAAAGCGCCATTTGTTTTGGAACTGAGTCAGCGTATGATATGGATGTAGCAGCCGGCAGATATATGCATGCCAAATGACATATGGTACTACTCCCTCCGTTCGGAATTACTTGTCGTAGGAATGAATGTATCTAAGAAAGTAGTTAATTAGTAGTACTAGTAGTAGCATAATTAAGGTTAAGATTACGCGACATCAATCATTCAACGCAGACCGACTATACGAGGTAGTACTAGTAGTAGTTTAGTTAGTTCATCTGTGGATTCCCTTCTGCTTCTTCCTGGATTCTGCTTCATATTTGAGCTGCATTTAACACGCGAGATCGATGCTAGAGGCTTAATTAACTACTCTAGTGATTACTATTGTTGGATTAGTCCAACGTTTCAGCCTAGGCTTTACGTACCGGATGATGCAAGGAAGAAGGAGCAACAGCTATGTCAGGGAAATACTCCAGCTTAGCTGCAGGTCAGACAAACACACGCGTAGAGGAAGCAGACAGGTAGCCAGGTGTGTTCTGAATCTGATTACGTTTTATCCTTTACAACGAAATGACGTTTTGTTGATAGGCAGCTACACACACCACAACCTGATTTGCCTCAAGAATTTGCTTCCGAGAACCTCCGTCTGGAATTACTCGTCGATCAAACGGATGTATCTCGACGTATCATTTGAGCGACAAGTTATTCTGGACAGGGAAAGTTCTACTAATAGGGTGTAATTTAACGCTCCTCTGCTCGACCTGTTCCTGAGTCGAACTAACTACTTTTTTTGTTATTCTGAATGGCAGGTTGTGTAAAGATTTCAGGAATTGTTTCCACAAACAGAACAAGAATGACGGGGCTGGGGGCGGCACCGAGATGGCGGAGGAATAGGGGCGGTGTACTGCATGGAGAATGGAGAAGCATTGGTGTGCTGCTCCAGGTCCACACTTCGCCAAGCGCCGATGGGCGCCACACCGTGACATCGAGGCAGCGGTTCACTGGGGACACGATTTGCCTACACTTCGTTTGGATGTTGATATTCAGGCCCAGATATTGATATTGGCATTGGATAGCCCGAATTCCGCTGTTTAGATGTACAAGGAATCAGCCCACCGAATTGGCCTGCAATATTCGTTGCCCCGCTCTGAAAGCCCGCGTATCCGTTCCCGAATTCGGAGGGGGAGAGCTCGGTTTTCGGTGATATTCGGGAACCAGCCCGCAACATACCGCTTCGACCTCTCCAGAAACAGCCCGAAACAGAAGAGGTGGGCTCGAGCGGGAGAAGAGGCGCTCGAGCGGGAGAAGCAGCGCGCACAGCCCCGACGCGAAGCTCCTGGGGCGCAGGTCAGATCTCGTCCGCCGTCTCCTTCATCTCCTCTCTCTCCGGCGGATCCGTTCCTCCCCCACGTGTGGGCACGTCCCTCTCCTTCCCTTCCAGAACGCACCCACCTCCTTTGCGCTCGCCGCCCCTGGCCGCCGTCTTCCCGAGCAGCACGGCGCACGGCGCTCCCTCTCATGGTGGTTGTCACGGCAGGCTTCCCCATCCCCATGGGCAGTTCTTGCTTCATCCCCATGGCCTGTTTTTCCTCCATCCTCAACCCTAACCCTAGACAGAAGCCCAATCCCCTTCTAATCCCCAACAGTATGTGTTTGTTTACTGATGTATTTTTCCTTTCAAACAGCAGGTTAATTGATTGGTGTGAAGATCAGTGGATTCGAGGATGGATCCCGAGCAGCAGCAGGCAGGCAGATCCAAGGTAATTGAAGTACACATCATTGCTCTGTTTAACATGTGATTGTTTGATAGTTGTAAAAGTTTCCCTTTTGTCCTTTTGATGTTTGCTTGAATATGCAATTTGTTGATTCATAATCTGTAGAAATGATTGTTGTCTAATTATATAATTATTGTGTAGTTCCATAATGCCAGATCAAGTAGACATGATTTCAGAGCGGGTTTGGTTGGGATTGGGTCAATAACAAGCTACTCATGGATAGTGATGATGTGTGGAACAAATATGTTCAGGTAAAAGAATGATGTTTAATTAATTTATTCTATCATATATGCATGCATGTGATTTACTTTGTATGTGTTGCAGGCTAATTCGAAGGCAGCTTGTTACAAGAACAAAGAAGTGAAGAATTGGGAGGCAATATTAACAATATACTCCAAAGATCATGCAACCGGTGATGGTGCAATGACAGGTGCTGAAATTGCTGCGCAACCAATAGAACTAGATGAAGTAGTCATCGAAGCCTCTCCAGAATTGCCACCAAAAGGGCAGCGAACAGGTGATGCTATCTTGTGCATGCTTGGAGAAATGAAGGGTTCTTTTCAAGATGCTATGAAATCACTTGAGCCACTAGAACTGCCCAAGGTTACTCCTCCTCTTGAAATCCTTGCTGCCCTTGAAAAGATCCCAGATTTCGCTCGTTCAGACATGTTACGAGCATATGGTAAACTTGCTGTACTTGAATTTCCTATGTCATGTAATGATGGAAAAGACAAGTATTGTGTGCTTCATTTGATCGTACTTGAATCTTCTATGTTATATGTTGTTGTTGGCTAAGTGCTGATTTATAAGTGCTGCTGTTTTAAGTGTTGCTGATGAAAAGTGCTGCTGTTGTTGTACAAGTGCTGCTGTACATGTGCTGCTACTGTATAAGTGCTGCTGTACATGTGCTGCTGCTGTATAAGTGCTGCTGATGTATAAGTGCTGCTGTAATGTACTGCTGCTATGTTGTGTTGTTGTAAAATTGTTGCTTTTGGATAATTGCATCTAATTTGTAATTGTTGCCATTGTATTCTTCATATATAATCATTCAAAAATATGTACATTGTAGTCCTGCTGTATATGTACATATTGAATACAATGTAGTTTCAAACATTACATCAAAGTTCAATTTTCATCATATAACAAATAGGCAATTCCAATGTAGAGAATGACCATCCAAACAAGTTTCTGAATTGAGCCTCTTGCCGAATTCCAAGTGGCAATTCTGTACACATCCAAACAACAGAATTCATGGTCAATATCAATATCAAAGTCAAGAAGATTTGATATTGGGGCCAATTTGAAGGAAATATGCCCTAGAGGCAATAATAAAGTTATTATTTATTTCCTTATTTCATGATAAATGTTTATTATTCATGCTAGAATTGTATTAACCGGAAACATAATACATGTGTGAATATATAGACAAACAGTATGTCACTAGTATGCCTCTACTTGACTAGCTTGTTAATCAAAGATGGTTATGTTTCCTAACCATGAACAAGGAGTTGTTATTTGATTAACAAGGTCACATCATTAGTTGAATGATCTGATTGACATGACCCATTCCGTTAGCTTAACAGTTGATCGCTTAGTATGTTAATGCTTTCTTCATGACCCATACATGTTCCTATAACTATGAGATTATGCAACTCCGCTTACGGAGGAACACTTTGGTACTACCAAACGTCACAACGTGAATCGGGTGATTATAAAGGAGTACTACAGGTGTCTCCAAAGGTACTTGTTGGGTTGGCGATTTGAGATTAGGTTTTGTCACTCCGATTGTCGGAGAGGTATCTCTAGGCCTTCTCGTAATACACATCACATAAAGCCTTGCAAGCATTGCAACTAAAGAGTTAGTTGTGAGATGATGTATTACGGAACGAGTAAAGAGACTTTCCGTAACGAGATTAAACTAGGTATTGGATACCGACGATCGAATCTCGGAAAGTAACATACCGATGACAAAGGGAACAACGTATGTTGTTATGCGGTTTGACCGATAAAGATCTTCGAGAATATGTAGGAACCAATATGAGCATCCAGGTTCCGCTATTGGTTATTGACCGAGAATAGTTCTAGGTCATGTCTACATAGTTCTCGAACCGTAGGGTCCGCACGCTAAGGTTTCAATGACGGTTATTATGAGTTTATGTATTTTGATGTACCAAGGAGTTCGAGTCCCGGATGTGATCACGGACATGACGAGGAGTCTCGAAATGGTCGAGACATAAAGATTGATATATTGGATGGTTATATTCGACACCGAAAGGTTCCGGAAGTTTCGGAGAAAACCGGAGTGCCGAGGGTTACGGAACCCCGGGAAGTTATGGGCCTTATTGGGCCAAGAGGGAGAGAGAGGGCTGCACCAAGAGGTGGTGCGCCCCCATGGGGAGTCCGACTGGACTAGGAGGGGGCGCAGCCCCTTCCCTCTCCCTCTCCCTCTCTTTCCTTCCCCCTTCCCTCTTCCTAGTAGGACTAGGAAAGGGGAGTCCTACTCCTACTAGGAGGAGGACTCCCCCCTTCCTTGGTGCGCCCCAAGGCTGGCCGGCCCTCCCCCTTGCTCCTTTATATACGGGGCAGGGGGCACCCTAGAACACACAAGTTGATCTACGGATCGTTCCTTAGCCGTGTCGGTGCCCCCTCCACCATATTCCACCTCGGTCATATTGTAGCGGTGCTTAGGCGAAGCCTGCGACGGTAGAACATCAAGATCGTCACCACGCCGTCGGTTGACGAACTCCTTCCCGACGCTTTGCTGGATCGGAGCTCGGGATCGCCATCGAGCTGAACGTGTGCCAAGAACTCGGAGGTGCCGAGTAACGGTGCTTGGATCGGTCGGATCGTGAAGACGACGACTACATCAACCGCGTTAATATAACGCTTCCGCTTTCGGTCTCGAGGGTACGTGGGCGGACACTCTCCCTCTCGTTGCTATGCCATCACCATGGTCTTGCGTGATCGTAGGAAAATTTTTGAAATTACTACGCTTCCCAATAGTGGCATCCGAGCCTGGTTTTATGCGTTGATGTCATATGCACGAGTAGAACACAAGTGAGTTGTGGGCGATACAAGTCATACTACCTACCAGCATGTCATACTTTGGTTCAGCGGTATTGTGAGATGAAGCGGCCCGGACCGACATTACGCCAGACGCTTACGCGAGACTGGTTTCACCGCTGTGAGCACTCGTTGCTTAAAGGTGACCGGCGGTGTCTGTCTCTCTCACTTTAGTTGAACTGAGTGTGGCTACGCCCGTCCTTGAGAAGGTTAAACGGAGTCTATTTGACGAAGTATCGTTGTGGTTTTGATGCGTAGGTAAGAACGGTTCTTGCTCAGCCCGTAGCAGCCACGTAAAACTTGCAACAACAAAGTAGAGGACGCCTAACTTGTTTTTGCAGGGCATGTTGTGATGTGATATGGTCAAGACGTGATGCTATATTTTATTGTATGAGATGATCATGTTTTGTAACCGAGTTATCGGCAATGGCAGGAGCCATATGGTTGTCGCTTATTGTATGAAATGCAACGCCATGTAATTGCTTTACTTTATCACTAAGCGGTAGCGATAGTCGAGAAGCAATAGTTGGCGAGACGACAACGATGCTACGATGGAGATCAAGGTGTCGCTACCGGTGACGATGGTGATCATGACGGTGCTTGGAGATGGAGATCACAAGCACAAGATGATGATGGCCATATCATATCACTTATATTGATTGCATGTGATGTTTATCCTTTATGCATCTTATCTTGCTTTGATTGACGGTAGCATTATAAGATGATCTCTCACTAAAAATTATCAAGTAGTGTTCTCCCTGAGTATGCACCGTTGCCAAAGTTCGTCGTGCCGAGACACCACGTGATGATCGGGTGTGATAAGCTCTACGTCCATCTACAACGGGTGCAAGCCAGTTTTTGCACACGCAGAATATTCAGGTTATACTTGACGAGCCTAGCATATACAGATATGGCCTCGGAACACGGAGACCGAAAGGTCGAACGTGAATCATATAGCAGATATGATCAACATAAGATGTTCACCATTGAAAACTACTCCATCTCACGTGATGATCGGTTATGGTTTAGTTGATTTGGATCACGTGATCACTTAGATAACTAGAGAGATGTCTGTCTAAGTGGGAGTTCTTAAGTAATATGATTAATTGAACTTTAATTTATCATGAACTTAGTCCTGGTAGTATTTTGCAAATTATGTTGTAGATCAATAGCTCGCGTTGTTGCTTCCCTATGTTTTCATATGTGTTCCTAGAGAAAATTGTATTGAAAGATGTTAGTAGCAATGATGCGGATTGGATCCGTGATCCGAGGTTTATCCTCATTTGCTGCGCAGAAGAATTATGTCCTTAATGCACCGCTAAGTGACAGACCTATTGCAGGAGCGAATGCGACGTTATGAACGCTTGGCTAGCTCAATATGATGACTACTTGATAGTTTAGTGCACCATGCTTAACGGCTTAGAATCGGGACTTCAAAGACGTTTTGAACGTCATGGACCATATGAGATGTTCCAGGAATTGAAGTTAATATTTCAAGCAAATACCCGAGTTGAGAGATATGAAGTCTCCAACAAGTTCTATAGCTAAAAGATGGAGGAGAATCGCTCAACTAGTGAGCATGTGCTCAGATTGTCCGAGTACTTCAATCGCTTGAATCAAGTGGGAGTTAATCTTCCGATAAGATAGTGATTGACAGAATTCTCTAGTCACCATCACTAAAGTTACTAGAACTTCGTGATGAACTATAATATGCAAGGGATGACGAAAACAATTCCCAAGCTCTTCGCGATGCTAAAATCGGCGAAGGTAGAAATCAAGATAAACATCAAGTGTTGATGGTTGACAAGACCACTAGTCTCAAGGAAAAGGGCAAAGGGAAGAAGGGGAACTTCAAGAAGAACGGCAAGAAAGTTGCTGCTCGAGTGAAGAAGCCCAAGTCTGGATCTAAGCCTGAGACTAAGTGCTTTTGCTACAATGGAACTGGTCACTGGAAGCGGAACTACCCCAAGTATTTGGCGGATAAGAAGGATGGCAAAGTGAACAAAGGTATATTTGATATACAAATTATTGATGTATATTTTACTAGTGTTCGTAGCAACCCTCGGTATTTGATACTGGTTCAGTTGCTAAGAGTAGTAACTCAAACAGGAGTTGCGAATGAACAGAAACTAGTTGAAGGGGAAGTGACGATGAGTGTTGGAAGTAGTTCCAAGATTGATATAATCATCATCGCACACTCCCTATACTTTCGGGATTAGTGTGGAACCTAAATAAGTGTTATTTGGTGTTGAGCATAAATATGATTTGATCATGTTTATTGCAATACGGTTATTCATTTAAGTAAGAGAATAAATTGTTGTTCTGTTTACATGAATAAAACCTTATATGGTTACACACCCAATGAAAATGGTTCATTGGATCTCGATCATAGTGATACACATATTCATAATATTGAAACCAAAAGATGCAAAGTTAATAATGATAGTGCAACTTATTTGTGGCACTGCCGTTTAGGTCATATTGGTGTAAAGCGCATGAAGAAAACTCCATGCTGATGGACTTTTGGAATCACTTGATTATGAATCATTTGATGCTTGCGAACCGTGCCTTTTGGGCAAGATGACTAAAACTCCGTTCTCCGGAACAATGGAACAAGCTACTGACTTATTGGAAATAATACATACCGATGTATGCGATCCAATGAATGTTGATGCTCGTGGCAAGTATGGTTATTTTTCTGACCTTCACAAGATGATTTGAGTAGATATGGGTATATCTACTTGATGAAACATAAGTCTGAAATAGTTGAAAGGTTCAAAGAATTTCAGAGTGAAGTGGAAAAACATCGCAACAAGAAAATAAAGTTTCTGCGATCTGATCGTGGAGATGAATATTTGAGTTACGAGTTTGGTCTTCAATGAAAACAATGTGGAATAGTTTCACAAGCTCACGCCACCTGGAACACCACAACATTATGGTGTGTCCGAACGTCAGAATCAGTACTTTATTTTGATATGGTGCGATCTATGATGTATCTTACCGATTTACCACTATCGCTTTTGGGGTTATGCATTAAAGACAGCTGCATTCACGCTTAATAGGGCACCATCTAAATCCGCTGAGATGACACCGTATGAACTATGGTTTAGCAATAAACCTAAGTCGTCGTTTCTTAAAGTTTGGAGTTGTGATGCTTATGTGAAAAAGTTTTCAACTGATAAGCTCGAACCCAAATCGAGAAGTGCGTCTTCATAGAATACCCAAGGTAACTATTGGGTACACCTTCTATCACAGATCCAAAGGCAAGTTATTCGTTGCTAAGATGGATCCTTTCTAGAGAAGAAGTTTCTCTCGAAATAAGTGAGTGGGAGGAAAGTAGAACTTGATGAGGTAATTGTACCTTCTCCCTTATTGGAAAGTAGTTCATCACAGGAATCAGTTCCAGTGATTCCTACACCAATTAGTGAGGAAGTTAATGATGATGATCATGAAACTTCAGATCAAGTTGCTACCAAACCTCGTAGGTCTTCCAGAATGAGATCCGCACCAGAGTGGTACGGTAATCGTGTTCTGGAAATCATGTTACTAGACCATGATGAACCTACAAACTATGAGGAAGCGATGATGAGCCCAGATTCCGCGAAATGGCTTGAGGCCATGAAATCTGAGATGGGATCCATATATGAGAACAAAAGTGTGGACTTTGATGGAGTTGCCCGATGATCGGCAAACCATATTATATAAATGGATCTTCAAGAGGAAGACGGACACTGATAGTAGTATTACTATCTACAAAGCTCGACTTGTCGCAAAAGGTTTTTGACAAGTTCAAGGTGTTGACTACAATGAGATTTTCTCAACTGTAGCGATGCTTAAGTCTGTCCGAATCATGTTAGCAATTGCCATAATTTATGAAATTTGGCAAATGGATGTAAAAACTGCATTCCTGAATGGGTTTCTGGAGGAAGAGTTGTATAGGATGCAACCAGAAGGTTTTGTCAATCCTAAAGGTGCTAACAAAATGTGCAAGCTCCAGCGATCCATCAATGGACTGGTGCAAGCATCTCGGAGTTGGAATATACGCTTTGATGAGTTGATCAAAGCGTATGGTTTTATACAGACTTTTGGAGAAGCCTGTATTTACAAGAAAGTAGTGGGAGCACTACAGCATTTCAGACAAGTATATGTGAATGACATATTGTTGATCGGAAATAATGTAGAATTATTCTGCAAAGCATAAAGGAGTGTTTGAAAGGAGTTTTTTCAAAGAAAGACCTCGGAGAAGCTGCTTACATATTGAGCATCAAGATCTATAGAGATAGATCAAGACGCTTGATAAGTTTTTCAATGAAAACATACCTTGTCAATATTTTGAAGTAGTTCAAAATAGAACAGTCAAAGAAAAGTTCTTGCCTGTGTTGCAAAGGTGTGAAATTGAGTGAGACTCAAATCCCGACCACGGCAGAAAATAGAAAAGAGAATGAAAGTCATTCCCTATGCCTCAGTCATAGGTTCTATAAAGTATGCTATGCTATGTACCAGGCCTATTATATACCTTGCTCTGAATTTGGCAAGGGAATACAATAGTGATCTAGGAGTAGATCACTGGACATTGGTCAAGAACATCCTTAGTGAGGACTAAGGAAATATTTCTCGATTATGGAGGTGATAAAAGAGCCCGTCGTAAAGAGTTACATCGATGCAAGCATTTTACACTGATCCAGATGACTCTAAGTCTCAATCTGGATACATATTGAAAGTGGGAGCAATTAGCTAGAGTAGCTCAGTGCAGAGCATTGTAGACATAGAATATTTGCAAAATAGATACGGCTCTGAATGTGACAGACCCGTTGACTAAGCTTCTCTCACGAAAAAAAAACATGATCATACCTTAGTACTCTTTGGGTGTTAATCACATAGCGATGTGAACTAGATTATTGACTCTAGTAAACCCTTTGGGTGTTGGTCACATGACGATGTGAACTATGGGTGTTAATCACATACAGATGTGAATATTAGTGATGAATCACATGATGATGTGAACTAGATTATTGACTCTAGTGCAAGTGGGAGACTGAAGGAAATATGCCCTAGAGGCAATAATAAAGTTATTATTTATTTCCTTATTTCATGATAAATGTTTATTATTCATGCTAGAATTGTATTAACCGGAAACATAATACATGTGTGAATATATAGACAAACAGATGTCACTAGTATGCCTCTACTTGACTAGCTTGTTAATCAAAGATGGTTATGTTTCCTAACCATGAACAAGGAGTTGTTATTTGATTAACAAGGTCACATCATTAGTTGAATGATCTGATTGACATGACCCATTCCGTTAGCTTAACAGTTGATCGCTTAGTATGTTAATGCTTTCTTCATGACCCATACATGTTCCTATAACTATGAGATTATGCAACTCCGTTTACGGAGGAACACTTTGGTACTACCAAACGTCACAACGAATCGGGTGATTATAAAGGAGTACTACAGGTGTCTCCAAAGGTACTTGTTGGGTTGGCGTATTTGAGATTAGGTTTTGTCACTCCGATTGTCGGAGAGGTATCTCTAGGCCTTCTCGGTAATACACATCACATAAAGCCTTGCAAGCATTGCAACTAAAGAGTTAGTTGTGAGATGATGTATTACGGAACGAGTAAAGAGACTTTCCGTAACGAGATTAAACTAGGTATTGGATACCGACGATCGAATCTCGGAAAGTAACATACCGATGACAAAGGGAACAACGTATGTTGTTATGCGGTTTGACCGATAAAGATCTTCGAGAATATGTAGGAACCAATATGAGCATCCAGGTTCCGCTATTGGTTATTGACCGAGAATAGTTCTAGGTCATGTCTACATAGTTCTCGAACCGTAGGGTCCGCACGCTTAAGGTTTCAATGACGGTTATTATGAGTTTATGTATTTTGATGTACCGAAGGAGTTCGAGTCCCGGATGTGATCACGGACATGACGAGGAGTCTCGAAATGGTCGAGACATAAAGATTGATATATTGGATGGTTATATTCGACACGGAAAGGTTCCGGAAGTTTCGGAGAAAACCGGAGTGCCGGAGGGTTACCGGAACCCCGGGAAGTTATGGGCCTTATTGGGCCAAGAGGGAGAGAGAGGGCTGCACCAAGAGGTGGTGCGCCCCCATGGGGAGTCCGAATTGGACTAGGAGGGCGCAGCCCCCCCCTCTCCCTCTCCTCTCTTTCCTTCCCCTTCCTCTTCCTAGTAGGACTAGGAAAGGGAGTCCTACTCCTACTAGGAGGAGGACTCCCCCCTTGGTGCGCCCCAAGGCTGGCCGGCCTCCCCTTGCTCCTTTATATCACGGGGGGGGCACCCTAGAACACACAAGTTGATCTACGGATCGTTCCTTAGCCGTGTCGGTGCCCCTCCACCATATTCCACCTCGGTCATATTGTAGCGGTGCTTAGGCGAAGCCTGCGACGGTAGAACATCAAGATCGTCCACCACGCCGTCTTGTGACGAACTCCTTCCCGACGCTTTGCTGGATCGGAGCTCGGGATCGCCATCGAGTGAACGTGTGCCAAGAACTCGGAGGTGCCGGAGTAACGGTGCTTGGATCGGTCGGATCGTGAAGACGTACGACTACATCAACCGCGTTAATATAACGCTTCCGCTTTCGGTCTACGAGGGTACGTGGACGGACACTCTCCCCTCTCGTTGCTATGCCATCACCATGGTCTTGCGTGATCGTAGGAAAATTTTTGAAATTACTACGTTTCCCAATACAATTCAATGCCATGGCCCTGAATATCAACATCCAAACAAAGCGTGGATTGGCCGGATTGGCCATGGACGAAGTCACGGTCGAGGACGGCGGAAGCGGCGAGTGCGTGGAGCCACACATGCACGTCCACAGACACGTCCGTTGGTTGTGACGGCCATGGTGGCGAGACGGCGGATGAATGTGGGCGGCATAGGGTGTGGGGATTTTTTGGGAGGATGTGGGGATTATTTCAATTGTAATTAGATTCAATGTACATTATCATTAGGACGGGTGGCTATTATTTTAATTAATTAGATCATTACCATTAAAACTAGGAAAGCATAAATCCACCCCGGATAAGGAATTACTAATGTGTCCTTGAGCCATAATCTGACCGATCAATGCTAACCATTGGATCAACCTAACATTGTATAGAACAATGTACCATACAAAATCTCTAAAACTATGTATGTGCAACTAACAACATACTCCCTCCCTATCATAATATAAGACATTTTTTGAAAACCTATGACAACCACGTTCAATAGATGAATACCCGAAAAGATCATTTCCTTGGTGTAGAAACAAAGGGATTGTTTATCAACGTGGTTCTAAAACGATGGGTGTTAATTACTGACTACCTTCATAAAAAACAGTATACTCCCTCTGTCTTAAAATAAATGTCTCAACTTTAGTAGTACTGCCACGGATACCAAGATTAATAAGTGTAGGAGGTGAACACCACTATGATTTAAACATATATTTAACTCCACGGTAACAACGAGGCATTTCCTTATTGAAAGATATAAATCTTGTAGCGTCAACATGATCCACTCTCTTTATTCCTAGGCGCATTACGCGCAATAACAGTCACATATCCATGGCAGTACCAACAGTGCTCAGCACGTACTCGGTGGTCTGCCTAGGGAGAGCGGGCTTCAGCAGGCGGAGTCGACGGCGATGCGGGACCCGAGGCACGCCGAGGCCACCGCCATGTGCAGGGGCAGCAGCGTCTCCAGCGCCGCCGCCGCCTGCAGGAATTGAATTAAACACGATGTGAACGCAAACACATACACGCACGCACGATCCATCCATCTACAGGATGTACCTGCGGATGACACGGGCGGCCGGTGCGGGGGAGCGAGACGGCAGGGCCGAGCCGAGGCTGCGGCCGGCGAGCGGCGCCGGGCGGAGGGCCGATCTCGCGGCGGAAGCAGCGGCGTGGGCCAATGACGCCATTTCTTTTCTTCTCCTTCGGACGTGCAGCGTGGGTGGAGACCGTTAAACCCTTGGGGTAACCCCCCACGCCCAAACGGCACATACATTTGTACTTTACCTGGCATACACAAAAATTCTAAAATATATTTCTTTTTTCGCAAGAAAGGACTTGAGTACCGCTCGGCATGAGCGGTTAGCTATCTGAAAACCAACAAGAAAAAAAGAAGAACGAACTCAGTGGTTTCCGGACGTCGTCGCAAACCCATAGACAAGGCCGACACACAATATATGTGCGTGAATGAATAATTTGTTCACTCTGAATAGCAGCAGCATGGATTTACAAAATGGGAGGAAAACAAAACAAGAACGCAAATGATCAATGGCGGCACGCATCAACACGTTTAGTTTATTCACTGAGAGCAAGCAGAGAAAAATTGTTAGCAAGACAGTTTTCTTACCGAGTACTTGTACAAACTTGATGCATGGACATCCCTAAAAAAAACACCCTTTTTTCGACTCAAACAAGAGAGAAGAACTTTAGAGCTTCCAAGTTTTACGATGCCCCTTCGCTACCACGTCATTCTGTGATGCCTTACAATCCCACAAGTCACTGTATACATACATTCATACATACATACATACATATGCATAGTGAAAAAAAAAATCTTCTTATCATTTGAAGCAAGACAGTTCTGAGGAGAAAATTAATAATGAATTGAGTGGAGGTGAGCCATGTGGTTCAATCTTCGTCACCATCAACTCTCATGCACAATTAGTGATCCTTGACAGCTGCTATTGGCTTCAAGAGCATGTCAAAACCCGGCGAAGGATGCGGGGGAGGTGCTAGCCCGTGAATGATGCCACGAATTGCATCACCAGCAATTGGCCGGCCTCAAGAGCGTGCCAAAGCCACGCAACAGACCGGTAGACCAATCTCCTTGATCGGTTTAAACAAGACTGATACTTACCGGCGCAAATTTCATGACACGGGTCTCTTGTTAGCATCGTAAGAGGATGCCAGCCTCCTCGCCCAGAGATTGTCCTCGGGAGACCAGGATATGGTGGAACCCATCGTCACGCACCACCTCAGGTTCAGTAAGGCTGCGGCACTGCATTCTTCGGTTGCTTCGAATGTCCTAATGATCTTCAATTCAGCATCTGAATCTTCGCTGAGGATTAGATCCTCTAAAGCTGCTCCTTTCTCCTTGAGAATGCTCGCGTCCAAGGATATCATTCTCATACTGAGGACTTGCAATGCCTCGAGTGCGGTGTTGTACAGTTCTTGGTCCACGTAGGCACAAAATGTGTACCAAAGCGTTGATTCATCAGGTCGAATCTTTGCTCTGTGAATACACTCAACAATGTATTCAACGACATGAATATTACCCTGTCAAGAATGACCAAACATGAGTTTCACTTCGGCATCATTTCGGGGTGACGAGTTGAAAAATTGTATCATAGACATACTTTTGCATTCGCTTCTGAGAGTATTGTGTTGAAAATCTCAATGTCAGGTTGAATTCCTTCAGTTATGCACAAGTCCAGCAGATCCAGTGCCCCCTCAAAATCCTCTTTTGCTAATACAACCTTTCATGGAAAAACATGACATCAGACTCAAGCAAATGGGGCCCAGAAATTCAAATTAGCTAAAGGAAAGAATTAGCAGTGCATTACACGGTGAGTAGTAACGGCACTGCAATTAACTAGCCTTACCTTCAGGAGAGATGTGAAAGTCACAACTGTAGGACAGCAGCCATCTCGGAACATCAAGGACAACAAAGCGCCAGCTGATTTGACACACGGCAACAATTTGCAGCACTCTATCATGATGTTATAAATGGCAGTATTGGTTGGGAGACCCCATGATCTCATGATCTTGAAGGTTCTTATTGCCTTAGGTGTCTGCAAACCAGAAAGAGGTTTGTCGAATTCAACAACTTTCAAGAATTCAACAAAGCATAAAAAATTGCTTGCAAGAAAAACTGAACCCAGTTCGTCATTTCATATAACAAAATAAATGGTAAAAGGACGTAGATCCTTACTTCCTTTGCTTTAACCAAAGCATGCAGCACAATGCCGTAGAGATCACTCTTCTGATAAGGATCCATGTTCCATAAAACATTCTCAGCAACATTCAAGTACCTCAGCATTTCATCTATCATTCCCTCGGCTCCAAAGGCTCGTATCTGAAATAATATGATGTAAATTAAAATACCAAGACTTCCGATGCATGCTATCAGTGTAAGAAGTATCGAAGATCATAATGAGACGTGACAAGTGATCTTAGCAATCTAAACAAGAACTTTGACAATTATCATGGTGATATTTCAAGCCAGTGAGGTCTTGGGCGTGACTGACCAAATGATATGCTAGTTTGAGCATATTATACAAACCATGGTGCATATTCCAATTAGATCATTATTAACACAAAGCAATGTTGTGAACCCCATTCATTGCGAAGTGCTTCCTACTCTCCTAGACTAGGGTAGCGCACTCATATTAGCAAGTGAAGTCCAACCTCACATCACATGCAAATGACCGAGACATCCTATTCAGATAGATTAAAACTTGGCTTCCCTTTTTTAAGCATTATAAATCTAACGGATTAGGCACTGTAACTCAGATAAGATACTGGGAATGCTGGTGCGACAGGATAACATATGCTGACGTGTGCTAGTTTGAACAGATCTTACAAGCCATGGTACAGACTTAATGAAACAACTCCTTTCATGGACAGTCATTGTCAACAAACAACAAAGAACAACAAATTTCGACCAGCCTAGAGCAATGTGACGAAGCCATAAAACGTCATTGTTTCAAAACAGAATGGTTACACACCTATGTGTTGCATCCTTAACCCCTACTGGCGCCAGGTGCCAACTCTCTTGATAGACCAATTTTTCATATGAAAAGGGAAAGGAAACAAGAAAATGTGAACTCCCTGTTTCCCAATGACCATAGCAGAGGTCCTGTAGCCAGCATATTAAAAAATTCATTACCACCCACAGAAGTCATTTACTAGGAGTTCTACAAAAAACGGGCATGTTTTTCTTGCAACAATATTTCAAGTGGAGTAAAATGCATCATAAGTCCTAAAACTATCGGAGGTGTGTTAGTTTAATCCTATAACTTTGAAACTGCACTTTTGGGTCCTAAAACTATCAGAGGTGTGTCAGTTTAGTCCTATAACTTCGAAACTGCACTTTTGGGTCCTAAAACTATCAAAGGTGTGTCAGTTCAGTCCTATAACTTTGAAACAGTAGTTGTGGGTCCCAAAACTATGTAAGTTTCTTCCTCTTAGGTCCTAAGCTTGCATGGTTAGCATTGACCCACCAACGAGTCACTTGGAAATGCTTGGATTGTAGCCACGTTGACCTGACCCAATGGGCCCACCAGGTAAATCTGCAAAAAAAAACTAGAGCGTTGTCTCGCCTCATTCTCACGCGCTCGTCTTCTCCCACGCACAGAATGCTCAGAGGCGACGGTACAAAGGCCATCAGTGGAATGACGGTTTGAGCTCCAACGAGGAGAGTAGACCGGTCATCTCAGCCTCCCCCAACAGCAGCAGAACGACATGTCGCACAACGTCCAGTTGCTACCCACCTATAACTTCAAAACAACAGCCTGCACGGCCAACTCTAGGCAAGGGTGTCGGGGCAACGACGGTATCATCAAACAGAGAGAGAGAGAGAGGTGGGATGGCGTACTCCATCCCAATTGGCTTGGGATCTCCCCGGCGGCCTCGCCGAGGGAGAGGGATGTCGTCCTTCATGCCGACTAGCTCGGGGTCTCCCCGACGGTCACGCCAAACCTCTCAGGGAGGCTACCGTGCAGCTCATGGCCATGCAGGTGGTGGGCATGCGGTTGCAGGACACACTGCAACGTGGAAGCGTATGTACCACTTTGGGGATATAAACACATACAAAGGGCTCATTTGAAAAAATGCATCATGGATGGTGGCCATGCAAGATTAGGACCTCAGATGAACAAACATACATAGTTTTGAGACCCAAAACTGCAATTTTGAAGTTATGGGACTAAAAATGACACACCTCCAATAGATTTAGGACCCAAAAATGCAGTTTCGAAGTTATAGGACTAAACTGACGTACTTCCGATAGTTTTAGGACCCAAAAATGCAGTTTGAAAGTTATAGGACTAAACTGACACACCTATGATAGTTTTAGGACTTGTGATGCATTTTACTCTTTCAAGTGATACACCTCTTCACACTGAACTGTAGACGGCAAAAAGATGAAGGTCTATATATATACGAAGTAGTGAAGTAAACATACCAAGTTCTTCATAGACACAAAACTATGTCGAATCTCATGGTTTAACATGTCCATCTCAATTATGCTTATCCTTTTGGAAACATCAGCATGTGATAGCATATTTCCTTCTTCATAAGGAACATTGACATTGCCAAACAGAGAAAACATAATTTCATAGGTCCAGATATGTGGCTTCAAATCCAAGCGCCTCATTTTCGCTAGTACGCGGAGAGCTCTTTCTGGTTCATTCTACAAAAATAATAAGAGGGGATTTAGTTCTAATTTCTATACAATCAGGAAACTCAGGTGCACTGACAACTAAAGAAAAATTATTGTTGGCAGTTCAAATTTCTATACAATCAGCAAACTCAGGTGCACTGACAACTAAAGAAAAATTATTATCGTTGGTATGACAAAGAGCACCAACGATTTTGAGACAGGAAAAGACCAAGATTATTGATAAACCATACATTAGCCTATAAGTACCCTTAGCGTGAATGGCCAAGCTGAAATTAAGATGACAGGAGGTAGGGACACAAATATGGCATGATAGACAATCTCTTTCCAAAGGCAATACATTACCATAATGTCACAACCAGAAAGCAAAGCATTAAAAGCATGTATATGCTCCGGTTGTATATCTGAAATTCTTCCCAAGAAATGCTCAGCCAGATCCAACTGTAAGCTTTTGCTATGGTCAATGGAAAGCACAACGAGTGTACTGTCGTAAGGCCTGATACCTCTTCTATCCATCACTTCGATCTGGAATGCACGGGAATATAAATATAGTAGCATTAGTAGCTTCAATGGAGAGTAATTAAATAGTGATTAGCAGTCGCAATAGAACAGGTACAGTTCAGGTTTACATAGGAGTTTCTATGCAGAGTAAGTAAACAGTGATTAACCAGACAGTAGAGCGGTTATTCAGGGTTTTACAAAATAATTAGTGTGCACAATCATAGTTAACAAGATATTCTTTCATGTAACTGGATATGTCATAAACTTTTGATAGCATACCACTTTGATGGCATGTGCAACTCCTTTCCCGGCTATCACACACTTGATAAAACCATCATATGTAAATCTTGATGGTCGCAGTCCAATCTTGTGCATCTGAGAAGAATAATATTGAGCATAAACATCAAACTTCACTGGCGTGAAACATGAAATTTCCGCACTTCTCACCACTTTTCCACTAATAGAAGCAGAAAATCACCAAATAATTAAAATACTAGAATAGTTGCTGATAAGCAACTCCACATGTCAGTTACTAACTTTAAATGAATTTAATTCTTCAACCGAGTTCATGCTCTGTTTTTGAAGAGCGGCGTTTTGATTCTCGGGTGTTTCTACACCCAGGTGAACAGAAAAGTCAGAAAAATAGGAAACAAATTTCAAAGATGAGAAACTCTTGTAGGTGCTTGCAAATTTTTACGCTGAGATGACATCCGAGGAGCTCGGTACAAAAAACCGAGCTCCAAAATGTCCAAAGCTGCAACAAAATTCGAGCTCCGGCTTTTTTTGTTACCGACCGCCTCGGATGTCATCTCAGCACGGAAATTTGCAAGCACCTAGAAGAGTTTCTCATATATTTTTTATAACAATTTCAGAATTTTTTAAAATTTTGGTTGGAATTATTTTTGAATTTACTGTTCACACTGGGTGCATGCGAGTTCGGGGTCAGCTTTGGATTTCCACAGTTTTTGTGACTATCTTAAGAAGAAAGTAAACCGAAAGCAAAAGATTACAGAAAGAAAGTATCAGTCCAACTGATATGATGAAATCAATCATATAAGCCACTGGAAAGTTACCACAGTGATGTTCAACCAAGATTGATATGACCTAGATGAAACAGGTACAACAGATGAAATAAATCACACAGGCCACTGGAAAAGTTACCACACCACAGTGATGTTCAACCATCTAGAAGATTGATATATTAAGAGAACTGCTTAGGTAAAGACTTTAGCAAACAGAAAAACGACAAGCCATAGTATATATTAAGACAACAAAAGACCACATACTAGTTACCTCTAGAAATAATTGCTCAGACAACTGGCAGTTGTCAAGGTACACGCATGCATGTATGATATCATTGAAAGCCCATCGCAAAACATTCTTCACTGCAGTGGGTGCAGAACTCAATGTCTTTGGCATCCTCCCATTGTCTGGTTCAGAATTGTCACCAAGATTGTCACCTGGAACAAGACTGAAAGTAAATAAGTTCTATAACTAAAATTAAACTAAGTTTACAAGTATACTGCAGGGCTTATGTAGTTGGAATGCAGAACAGACCATCAGAAATAAATGACACATAACCCTTCAATTGCTCATGTTTTGATGATTGAGTTTCCACCCGTAACAGCTCCGGCTGAGCATCAATCAAGCATTCTCCAGTTCCCATCTTCCCTTGAGATGATGATGTCAGATCATAGTCCGATACAAGTTTGAGATCTTCTACTTCATGCAAAGCAGGTACAGGAATGTCTAATCTTGTTGATTGGCATCTCCTTTTAGAAGATACCCTCAGATGGTCAGTGCGTTCTCCGGCAAGGACTACCATATGCTGCAAGATACGATATGCAGATTGAAGGTCACCTAGTGTAGAGAAAGCCTTCACAAATTTCCTCTGAGTCACAATGCTTGGACTGTAATACCTAGTGCAGTCCTTCCATAAATCATGAACTGCAGACAAATTTCTCTGCAAAACTACAACCTGAAAAGATATATCAATCAAGTAAGCAAACTGACGTATCCCAAGAAACGTGTGAAAATGTGACATACAACATTACATGAAAAGGAATGTCTCAAGAGACGCCCTAAAAATGAAATACAGAAAAGGAAAAAGCATGTGACTATTTCATAACAGAAGTAAAAGAAACTAAAATCAGTATGCAAGAGCTCCCCAAAAAAAGGACAGAAATTAAGTGATGGACCAGAAGGGAATACAAATTATAAATGTACGCAAGCAGATGTTGATTCAGAAAATAAGGACCGAATAATCCACGATGTCATGGATGATTATGAGGATAATTGGTTTGATGCCAACATTTGGCATTGCCAATACTTGGCAAGCCAATAATTGGCAATATCAAAAGTTGCCAAAAATTGGCAACTTCTTGTGAGGTTTTCAAGTAAACATGGTAGCCAACCAAGCACTAGCCAATATTTGGCATTTGCCAAATGTTGGCATGCCAATTTTTGGCATCAAACCAATTATCCTCTATGTCTGCCCATAGATGCAGCCACAACAGGTAAGTTCTGGTACACTAGTACTTCTTCTCCAGATATGAAACTGAACTTCTGAAGATCATAAACAGGCAATATTGAACAACTGTTCATACAAACCTTCAGAAGCTCACAGAATGTTATTTCAGACTTCCCAAGAAGATGGTTTTCCATTATCTCTAGACAGCTCTCAGCATCATTCAGATTTGTGCTACAGGCACTCAAAAAGATGTTGAAAATCGGCAAAGCAGCGTATGAGCATTCTTTTTCCCCTAGAAGAGTGAGCAATTTAAGTGCCTACATCAGAAAGATGGTTGTCAACAACTTGAAGACTGCAAGGAGCTAACATGATCTCCTGCAAAAACTGATATGCTATAAGGCATTATTCAATACGCAGGTAAACGAGCAGAAATGCAAGAAGAACTGCAGAGAGCACCAAAGATTAACAAAACAACATATTTTTTCATCAAAAGGGTTCATTAAAGAGAATAACAGCTTACGTGCAGAAGGTACAACTTACTGTCTGATTCCCTCTCCTACAACTATACTACTCTCTCCATCCCAAAAAAAAGTGCCTCAACTTTGTACGACTTTGGTACAAAGTTGTACAAAAGTTGAGACTTGTTTTGGGACGGAGGGAGTATATACAAACAATGAAAGGTCCACTTTGGCCCTGCTTTCCGTCTTAAATCTTCAAAACCGTCTAAAAGTGGGCCCTCAACTTCTAAGTTATACCATCCACCTGACCCCCTTGCGGCATTTTGGAGCACTTTTAGATGACATGGATGCACTGTCAGATCGGTTAAGATCACCAGCTGGTCATATGAAAACAATGATTCCGGACTGACTCAGTGAGCAAGAAGGTTTACTTCTAGATGGTTTTGAAGTTTCAGAGTGGAAAGCAAATGACCGCCAAAGTACAAGGTCTGTAAGTGAAGTTTTTTCTCTACAACCAATGGCTGCAGAGCCTATCATGAGCGAGCATGAAAATATTTGTGGGAATGCCCATGCACAGACTTCACCTGAAAGAAATAACCGGTGCATCATTTTGCCATTTTGGTTAAGGCATGAAATAGTATAACCATTCATCAAGTACCCTTAAAAAAGGCCTTGCCTAGTATTGAAGCTTCATTTTGTACAAAAGGATAAATACATCGGTATTGCATTTTGACTAGCTGGGAGCACTACGAAATGGAAAGTTGGACAGCTTACAGAGGAAACAGTGAATCGGATGGTTCAAGTGTATATTACTACCACTGATGCTCTATTTGAAGCAGTTTTGAAAGTGTATTTATATGATTGAACTCCCACACAAGTTACAAAGGCAAAAACTTCATTCGGTATATAAGAAATATCGCGTACCTCCTTCGAATACCCTCCTTGGCTGAGTGCTCGAGTGACAGATCTGTAATGGCTTTTACTAATATCTATGGACTTCACGTTCATGAGCTCCAATGTCTCCATAACAAACTATGCATATTGGAAAAGATCCAAAATGAGTACTGATAAAAATGACTATATCAAACTCCGTGCTCTAGGTAAAATATGCATCTGCAGTAGATTTACCAAAGGATCAGGTGCTTCTGCACAGTACTCCAGTATATAAGAAAAATCTTCTGAAGTTAATGCTTCTTTGGTTTGTTCAAGATTCGAGAGCATAATGGATGCTCGCTGCCGATCACCTTTACGAAGAGCATTTACAATATCGGTTTGCATGAATCTCGAAGCCATACTAGTCTTCCACGTAAAATCATGATGCTCTGAAGTCACCAAAACATTGGTTAGTGGTTACACACTGACACGAGGAACTACCTGCCTTACAGTACACAAATGCGCGTATAATTCAAAATGGAGCGTTTCTTATCAATTTCAGCAAGCGTGGAGTGTCCAATTGGTGTGCCGATATATTTTCAAGTGGAGGTAAACCAGAGTCTACTATCGTCTCACTGGCCTGAATTTGATCTGGTTCAAATACAGGGGTTAAGCCAACTATTTCTGTTGAGAATAACAGCTTGTACTAGTACTAGTATAGGGTCAACTAGGACCAACTTCACATATGTTGATGGATTTGATTACCAGTCTAGCACGCATCAAGTAAATCATGGATCCTTACCGGGAGAAGTGCAAATCATCCGAGCCCTGACGCCAGCCCAGAGGAGAGGCAGGCAGCGGTGGCGACTGGGAGGGAAGAATGGTTCGTCCCATGGAGGAAGACATTGCTGGTTCTGGGAACGAGACACGGACGGGGCTGCCGGCGGCGGAACGAGGGGGGCGGCGCGGCGGCCCGCCAGCCGGAGAGGCGACATGGGGACGTGATTCCGAGGCTCGATGCCGGGAGTGCTGAGGCGTGGGCTTGGAGGAGGCGGAGGAGGGATAGGTCGCCGCACACGGAGACGTCGCCGGCGAGGCCGCGCCGGCGCGCACGGGCGTCACGGTGCACGGCCCCGCCCCAGCGAGGCGGACCCGACGACGGGAGGGAGATAGCTAAGGGAGAGGGAGCCGCTCCGCTCGTGGGGGCGTTGCAGCGGAGGGCGGCGAAGCAGAGGAGTGAGCTCGGAGGCCGTGCCCGGAGAAGATGAGCGGGAATGGTGGAGGACGTCCGGCACTGCGGCGGCGCTGGGGGGATCGTGAGAGATGGGAGGAGCGAGAGAGTAGGCCTCGGCATGGGCAGCACAGTCTGACGGCCCAAGCCCAAAGCCCGACAGTGGGGCGGGCTCGGCTCCAGTTTTAGGCCTGAAATACCAATCAAAGCCCAAAATACCTAAAAATAGGAAAAAAAATTATAGAAATACCCGCATAATACTGCGTTTTATATAATATACCCTAAAACTCTCAAAAAATATATAATATACCCCTAAAAATATCCTATAATATAAATAATAAAATGTTATTATTTGTATTTTTGGGGGCCATGATCGGGCTTTTTAAAGCTTGATCCGAGGAATGCCAAGCCAAGGAGAGAGAAGGGTGGTGTCGTGGTGGGAAAAACTACAAAGAGAGGTGAGAGAAAAGGAGAGATTCCCACCATACAACTTACCATATAACTTATGTGGGAAGCTTACCATATAACTTTTTTACTCAATATCTAGTTAATGTACCTTCCCGCCGACTCCAAATCGTTTGTAGGCTTCATTATTTGATACCTCGCGTAGTAGATGCTTGAGAGTTACATATTCACCAAGTATGCAACCGAGTATGAAGGTTCTGGCACATGGCTCTTCAGAAGAGATCTATAAAAGCCATGTGCATACCTCACGTAGTAGATGCTTGAGAGTCACATATTCACGAAGTCTGCAACCGAGGTCGTCCATTTGACGGTCCAAAGAGTAGTGATGTGATGCCCTTCGAGTTGGTCTGGATAGCGAATGTTCCCTGCCTTTTCTACGAGCGACCCTGAGTTATCGAACCCACGAGAGAATGTGCACTATGACAATAGCTCTAACAAGTTCTTGTGAGAGAATTTAATTCTAGTTTTGCAACCAGACCTTAGCAACCTTAGGGGTGTGAACACTAGAATTAGAAACATGCATGGGTATGAGATCTTGATTCTTAAGACCATAAATTTGTGCTTGGGATCATCATGATATTAATGTGTGCTTTGGAAGACACTCGTTAAGATGTGCCTGCGACCCGATGAAGTCTGAGATGTGTCGAAATTACGTCTTGACCGGTGCACGACCTGCATCAAGAGTCAGTTGTCCAAACGTAGGCCCTCACTGTCTCACAGGATTACCTTGATTATTAAGAATAAATATTCAGACAAAAGCATTGGGCATTTAATGATTACACATCATAAATCCTTAAGGATTGACTTTCTACTACCGTACTAAACCTTTCGGTCACTGGTGTCAAAATAGTGTTATGTGTCCTACTTGCTCCTTACCTCCTCCTTGATCAATCTTTGAGATCCTGGGTACATGTAGGGTCGTAGAACGAGAAAGACACAAGAGAAACCTCTGTTGCAGTCGGACACATACATGATGTTAATTATTCAAAGTAATTCCATCGATCCATGTCCCAAATACATCAGGTTGCAAGTCATAGACACATACATGATGTTAGTTATTCAAAGTAATTCAATCAATCCATGTCCCAAATACATCAGGTTGCAAGCCTATGCCTCAAAAAATTGCCTTACCGAACCACTAACACATGACGATCAGATCGCAAAAGAAAATCATCGAAGAAGACATAAAGAGGAATGTTTTATTGATAATATGTCTTACGATGGTTGTCCGATGTGATACACGATTACATGTATCGCTAACTTTGAGAGGGCTTGATGCAGTGGTGGTGGTGGCGGAGGCTATCGAGATAAGATGGGAAATGGCGGCGGCTAGGGTTTGAAGATGGCTTCTGTTTAGTGAATGGTTCCCTCCTCGTCATCTTGTTGACATTCTGGTGTTGGCACCTTTATAAATGTTCGGATTGGATCTCCTGACATCTAGTATGAGCACAAGCGCTTGTACCAGACACCATCTTGCGTTATGTTGACTTGGCAGCGCCTCCAGTTCCTTCCATTCCTTCTCCATTTTACTTGTTTCCTTCTAAGTAACGATTTATCTCCATGTTGAGGCTCTTTTCTTGCGGAAACAAATTAAACAAATGATTTCACGATCTCTCGCATTCATTAGTCATTGGTGGCAATATCAAAGTGATTTTTCTGGAAATACCAAAATTATATGGTTTAAACAATTGTGTCATGAGCGTGAAAATATCACTCATCGTGATGTTGCTTTGTCCTTAAGTAAAATTGCAATCCCAAAACTTACAATTATATATATATCATGAACGGCAATGCACTCAAGTTGAAATTCTCGGGCCTCCAAACATTTCCCAAATCATGTGAGACCCTTTCACCAATTGCATGTGCCCATAACTTTACACGATGACCACTGTTCAAGAATTCAACGGGTCAGTTAATCGCTACTCGTAGAGTGGCCGAATCGGATAACACCCATTCGCCATGTTAACTTGTCAGGCCGATTAACTAGCCTGTCAAACTGATAATCGGTTGTTAGGCCGATTAATCGCTGCTGGCCCATTAACTTGTGGGCAAACACAACCCAAAAATTTGGCACGTAACCCCTCCCATCCCCCTCTTACTCCTTAATAGCTAAGCGACCAAATAGTAGCATATTTTTGTATATTACATAGCCGAGAGCATGAGAGTATGGTATAATATGTAAAAAAATAGATATATATTGGCAAGTTCCTATTTAATCTACCGATTAATGGTCGACCGATTAATCCAGTTAATAGGACAATTCACCAATTAATCACTACACCCAAGCAGGCCAGTTACCGATTTCCTGAACAATGACCATGAGAAAGCGTAACTTAATTTTTTACCATGCCAAGGTTGGTTTCTATTTTATTTAATAAAAATGAAGAAAATTCATATGAACTTAAAAATAAGCCAATGATGTGTTCTCGGCCATGACATGATGCCACTTGTGATAGGTGTTGGGATTCTCCGAAGATGAGCGGTGATGTAGTACAGTAGTAGATAGTATTACCCTCGATTAGAACCAATAGGACGCTACACAAACAAGATAAGCGATACCTGCACACACACAAATCAAATGCTTGCACCCAACGAAGGCAAGAGAGTTGTCAATCCCCTTGTTCTCGCCAATTGCAAGGATTAAATCTGATTATGGTAGATATATAAAACAAAATAAAAACTATAAGAAAATTTAGGGTTTTAGTAAATATCACTAGTGTAGAAAAGCCTAGATATGGCGAGGCAAAAACGGACTTGCTGGCGTGGACACCCACGCCACCAATATGGCGCCATTGCTGAAAAGCATTGGTCGCGTTGGAGCCCACGTCAGTAGTATTCTACGTTCTGCTAGCATGCCGCGTGGCCAACGCCAGTAGTAAGTTCATCTTAACATTGTCGTTCCTTATTGGCCAACGCCAGCAAATTGATTTTTTGGTAATAAAATATTTTTACTTCGGAAACTAAATAATTGTAGTTCACAAAAGGTACTACCTAGTTACGCAATAGATACTCATTAACACAAGATACTCATCAAATTAACAAGTTAATTGAACTTCACAAAATTTATTCATCAACTCAAGATGGCCTAGCTAGCTAGTTAAAGAGCTACTTTTTGTCAAGGATTACGCCTAGTTGGCGAATCTTATTTCTATCACCCTCTCCATCTTTTTTGAAATTAGCTATCGCCACCTTGAGCTTGTTCCTCTCTAACTTGAGGATTTTCCTTTCATGCTTCAGCTCATCCCTCACCTCGATGAGCTTATCCCTATCGTCTCTCAGCTTATTAGTCTTCTGGATGAGTTGAGCACTCTCGCTGTGCAGCTATTTAATTTCCGCCTTTAGCGAGGCATTCGCTTGTTGCAGGAAGTTGATGGAATACTAATGAGTCTCCAAGAGATCTTTGTTCAGCACGTCCACATCATACACCTCCTCGTTGTTGCCTCCAGAATTGTCCATGACCTGACGAACTTTAATTTTTTAGACAAATAAATATTTTT
This sequence comes from Aegilops longissima, assembly GCA_021605205.1. Classification (NCBI taxonomy): domain Eukaryota; kingdom Viridiplantae; phylum Streptophyta; class Magnoliopsida; order Poales; family Poaceae; genus Aegilops; species Aegilops longissima. Next base: position 635,292,366 of record CM038679.1, read on the forward strand.
TCAGACAAAGTAGTTCAACATATGCACTCCTAAATCCTAATTATCTAACACATGGTAGTTTCTACACATAAAAATAGATACAATTGAACTAGCACCCATCAAAATGCCTAGAGTGTGATTTCGCACCGATTTGGCACTACTCCAATATGTGTATCAAAATGCCTAGAGCAAACACAAATTATCCAACACATATGGCAGTTTCAACACATGCAAATTATCCATCTACTGAAATTTTCTTGCACTGCCAAACTCCTATTTGGCCTACTTACTTCACATTGTAGTTTCTATTCATTTGGCCTACTCACTTCACATTGTAGTTTCTAACAAACTTCTAATTTTCCCTACCTAGTCAAGCTATATTGCACTGTCAAACTCCTAATTTGGCCTACGCACTTCTCATTGTCGTTTCTATTCATTTGGCCCACTCACTTCACATTGTAGATTCTAACAAACTCCTAATATCCCCACCTAGTCAAATTATCTTGCACTACCAAACTAAAACCCTAGTCAGCGACGATTTGTAGTCAATCCCGTGGAAGGATGAACTCACCGACGATTTATAGTCAATGTCGTGGAGGGGATGAAAGTTGAGGGGATGAACCCTAGCATCCCGTGGCCCCCGTCGCTGAAACCCTAGCGATGCAAATCGAACAAAAGCAAATTAAACAAAATCAAACCAAATGAAGTCAAATGGGGCTAGAGTAGGGTAGAGAGAGGGAGATTTACCTGTTACCTAACAATCGGAACCCGCCGGAATCTTAGGGCAACGAGTGGCGAGAGAAAGAGAATCGAGCGGAGAGAGCAAGGGTGAGGCGAGGGGGACGTTGCCCTTTGTTTGACCCCCACTGCCTCCTAAAAATTTATGGGCTGGGCCCAATAAGCAAAAAAGTAAATAAAAGCAATACAATATTCTAATTTAATATAAATAATATTGTTAATTTAATAAGAGTAATAGAATATTGTTAATTTAATAAAACAACATTCTTAAATTAGTAAAAGCAACTAAAATAAAAGCAATACAATATTCTTAATTTAATAATAAAAATTATTCCTAACTTAATAAAAGTAATACAAAATGATAATAATAATACTTTCATAAAATTCAAAACAATATTCTTAAATTAGTAAAAGCAATTGAAATAAATGCAATATAATATTCTTAATATAATATGATCATATTCTTAATTTAATAAAAGTAATACAATATTCTTAATTTAATAAAACAATATTATTAAATTAGTAAAAGCAATTAAAATAAAAAGCATTACAATATTCTTAATTGAATAAAAACAATATTCTTAACTTAATAAAAGTAATATGAAATAATAGTACTTTAATTAAAGTCAAAACAATATTATTAAATTAGTAAAAGCATTTAAGTAAAAGCAATGCAATATTCTTAATTTAATAAAAATAATATTCTTAACTTTATAAAAGTAATACAAAATAATATTAATACTTGAATAAATGTGAAACCAATATTCTTAAATTAGTGCTGGCGTACGACACTCTCCGACGTCAACACTAAGTTAGGCCAGGCTGAACCTTGGGACCCACATACATGTGGCGTTGCATAAAACTCGTATGCCAGCACTAAGCCAATAGATATGACGTGCGATTTAAGCCGACGCCAGCACTATTTGAAAAAAACTAGTGCCAGCGTTGATGGAAAATGGCGCGCCACCAACGAAAGTTGTGGCTAACATTTTTTCCACTAGTGTATGTAAAATAGACCCAAGGACCATATGTTTACTAGAGGCATCTTTCTCATAAGCATAGCAACGGTGGGTAAGCATATTACTATTGTGCAATTAACAGAATAACGCATAGTTATGATTATGATTCTTCATGGCATGATCAATATATAAGCATTACGTCCGTGACAAGTAGACCGTACAATCCAACAACATCTACTACTATTACCCTACCACAAGTCTGTTGTCCAGCATGCATCTCAAAGTATTAAGTTCATGACAAACAGAGTAACGCTCTAACCAACATGACATAATGTAGACAAAGTAATACCAATTAATATGTACAAACCTCGTCGTTTTATCCTTAGTATCAACAATACAATACGTGCCTTGCAACTCCTCCTGTCATAGAGTAAGGACACCGCAAGATTGAACCTACTACCAAGCAGCACTCTCACTGAATATAATTCAATCTACTTGACCAATGAAGATGGATAGATTAAAGAGAAATACAAAGACTATAAAATCAAACATATATAAATCTCAGAATAGACTGGAATAATTTCAATAAATAACTTGATCATAAACCCACAGTCCATTAGATCCCACCAAACGCACCGCAAAAAGTTTACATCGAATAGATCTTCAAAGAAATCGTTCTATTGAAGATGAGAGAGAGAGAGAAAGAAAGAAAGAGAGATCTAGGTACTGCTATGGACCCGTAGGTCCTTGATACATCCATTTTGCATCATGTTTCCACTTGTTATATTTTAGATCAATATTTCACTTTATGATGCAATTCTAATGCATTTTCTCTCTTAATATGCAAGATACACATGAAGAGGAAAGTTACCGGCAGCTGGAATTTGGGACCTAAAAGAGCTACAGCTGAGATAGCTATTCTCCGGAGCTCCAAATGACTTGAAATTTCACAAAGAATTATTTTGGAATATATTAAAAATACTGGAAGGAAAAAGTACCGGAGACGAATCACCGTGGGCCAACAAGGCAGAGGCGCGCCCTGCCCCTTGTGGGGCCCACAAAAGGCCTCAGGTGCCCCTCCTCTACTATATGTGACCATTTGCCTAGAAAAAAAGGGGAATACTTTTGGAGTGAAACACCGCCATCTCGAGGTGGAACCTGGGCAGAAGCACTTTTGCTCTCCGTCGGAGCGATTTCGCCACGGAAACTTCCCTCTGGGAGGGGGAAATCGAAGCCATCAACATTGATGCGGCTGAAGGAAATATGCCCTAGAGGCAATAATAAAGTTGTTATTTATATTTCCTTATATCATGATAAATGTTTATTATTCATGTTAGAATTGTATTAACCAGAAACTTAGTACGTGTGTGAATACATAGACAAACAGAGTGTCCCTATTATGCCTCTACTTGACTAGCTCGTTAATCAAAGATGGTTAAGTTTCCTAGCCATAGACATGTGTTGTCATTTGATCAACGGGATCACATCATTAGAGAATGATATGATGGACAAGAACCATTCATTAGCTTAGCACTATGATCGTTTAGTTTATTGCTATTGCTTTCCTCATGACTTATACATGTTCCTCTGACTATGAGATTATGCAACTCCCGAATACCGGAGGAACACCTTGTGTGCTATCAAACGTCACAACGTAAGGTGATTATAAAGATGCTCTACAAGTGTCTCCGAAGGTGTTTGTTGGGTTGGCATAGATCGAGATTAGGATTTGTCACTCCGTGGATCGGAGAGGTATCTCTGGGCCCTCTCGGTAATGCACATCACTATAAGCCTTGCAAGCAATGCGACTAATGAGTTAGTTGCGGGACGATGCATTACGGAACGAGTAAAGAGACTTGCCAGTAACGAGATTGAACTAGGTATGGTGATACCGACGATCGAATCTCGGGCAAGTAACATACCGATGACAAAGGGAACAACGTATATTGTTATGCGGTTTGACCGATAAAGATCTTCGTAGAATATGTGGGAGCCAATATGAGCATCAAGGTTCCGCTATGGGTTATTGACCGGAGATGAGTCTCAGTCATGTCTACATATATACTTCTCGAACGTGTAGGGTCTGCACGCTTAACGTTCGATGACGATCGGTATTATGAGTTTATGTGTTTTGATGTACCGAAGGTTGTTCGGAGTCCCGGATGTGATCACGAACATGATGAGGAGTCTCGAAATGGCCGAGACATAAAGAATGATATATTGGACGATGTTATTTGGACACCGAATGAGTTCCGGGGGTCACCGGATAAATATCGGAGTGCCGGGAGGGTTATCGAAACCACCAGAGAAGTAATGGGCCTTATTGGGCCTAGGGGAGAGAGAGACGGGCAGCCAAGGGCTGGCCGCGCGCCCCCCATGGGCCTAGTACGAATTGGACTAGGGGGAGGGGCGGCGCCCCCTCCTTCCTTCTCTTTCCCCTCTCCTTCCTTTTTCTCCTAGTAGGACTAAAAGGGGGGATCCAACTCCTACTTGGAGTAGGATTGCCCCCCTTGGGCGTGCCCTATGAGGGCCGGCCGGCCTCCCCCTTGCTCCTTTATATACGGGGGCAGGGGGGCACCCCAGAGACACACAAGTTGATTCTTAACCGTGTGTGGTGCCCCCCTCCACATATTTCCACCTCGGTCATATCGTTGTAGTGCTTAGGCGTAGCCCTGCGTCGGTATCACCGTCATCACGCCGTTGATACGTCTCCAACGTATCTATAATTTTTGATTGTTCCATGCTATATTATATTCTGTTTTGGATGTTTAATGGGATTTATTATACACTTTTATATTATTTTTGGGACTAACCTATTAACCGGAGGCCCAGCCCAAATTGCTGTTTTTTTCCTATTTCAGTGTTTCGAAGGAAAAGAATATCAAACGGAGTCCAAACGGAATGAAACCTTTGGGAATGTGATTTTCGGAACAAACGTGATCCATAGGACTTGGAGTCTACGTAAAGCAATCAACGAGGAAGGCACAAGGCAGGGGTGCGCGCCTACCCCCCTGGGCGCGCCCTCCACCCTCGTGGCCCCCTCGTTGCTCCACCGACATACTTCTTCCTCCTATATATACCTACATACCCCCAAACCATCAGATACGGAGCCAAAACCCTATTTCCACCGCCGCAACCTTCTGTACCTGTGAGATCCCATCTTGGGGCCTTTTCCGGCGCTCCGCCGGAGGGGGCATTGATCACAGAGGGCTTCTACATCAACACCATAGCCTCTCCGATGATGTGTTAGTAGTTTACCTCAGACCTTCGGGTCCATAGTTATTAGCTAGATGGCTTCTTCTCTCTCTTTGGATCTCAATACAAAGTTCTCCTCGATCTTCTTGGAGATCTATTCGATGTAATCTTCTTTTGCGGTGTGTTTGTCGAGATCCGATGAATTGTGGGTTTATGATCAAGATTATCTATGAACAATATTTGAATCTCCTCTGAATTCTTTTATGTATGATTGGTTATCTTTGCAAGTCTCTTCGAATTATCAGTTTGGTTTGGCCTACTAGATTGACCTTTCTTGCAATGGGAGAAGTGCTTAGCTTTGGGTTCAATCTTGCGGTGTCCTTTCCCAGTGACAACAGGGGCAGCAAGGCACGTATTGTATTGTTGCCATCGAGGATAAAAATATGGGGTTTATATCATATTGCATGAGTTTATCCCTCTACATCATGTCATCTTACTTAAAGCATTACTCTGTTCTTATGAACTTAATACTCTAGATGCATGCCGGATAGCGGTCGATGTGTGGAGTAATAGTAGTAGATGCAGAATCGTTTCGGTCTACTTATCACGGACGTGATGCCTATATACATGATCATACTTAGATATTCTCATAACTATGCTTAATTCTATCAATTACTCGACAGTAATTCGTTTATCCACCGTAATACTTATGCTATCTTGAGAGAAGCCACTAGTGAAACCTATGGCCCCGGGTCTATTTTCCATCATATTAATCTTCCAACACTTAGCTATTTCTATTGTCGTTTATTTTACTTTGCATCTTTATTTACTCTTTATCATAAAAATACCAAAAATATTATCTTATCATATCTATCAAATCTCACTCTCGTAAGTGACCGTGAAGGGATTGACAACCCCTTTATCGCGTTGGTTGCGAGGTTCTTATTTGTTTGTGTAGGTGCGTGGGACTCGAGCGTGGTCTCCTACTGGATTGATACCTTGGTTCTCAAAAACTAAGGAAAATACTTACGCTAATTTACTGCATCACCCTTTCCTCTTCAAGGGAAAACCAACGCAGTGCTCAAGAGGTAGCAAGAAGGATTTCTGGCGCCGTTGCCGGGGAGTCTACGCACAAGTCAAGACATACCAAGTACCCATCACAAACTCTTATCCCTCGCACTACATTATTTGCCATTTGCCTCTCGTTTTCCTCTCCCCCACTTCACCATTGCCATTTTATTCGCCCTCTCTTTTCTGTTCGCCTCCCTCTTTCTTTTGCTCCTCGCACTTTCTGCCGTTATGTCTGAAATTGAGGAAATTATTATCGATATGGACAATAATAATAACATGGAAAATTCTGATGCTCCTGCTAAAGAACCCCCTATCTTACATACAAAAAAATTCCGAATCGGTAGTGGTAATATTATTGGAAAAGGAGTTATCTAAGATTTCTTTACTTGTGCCGGTGTTTTGCCTTCTATGGGTAGTTATATTCTTCATAGAACTAGTTGTCGTGGTATTCTCACGGGGGGCTTGCGAGTCTATAGATGCCACAAGGGCTTAGTGTGAGGGTAAGACTGCTGCTGATAGGACCGGGAGCGGGTATGCGGGTAGCACGCGGTGGTTTACCCAGCTTCAGAGCTCTCTTGAGAGATAATACTCCTAATGCTGCATGTCTGAGTGTATCTGATATATCTAGTACAGAGTTGCTCCTAGAGCTGTATCTGAGCTCAGTGCCATAAGCATCTGGCTTTGTATATGTCTCATATGTGTATGTAAGCTAGCTAGCAAATGGGCATGAGAGAGCTCCACCGTGAGTGAGCATGGATGCATGCGTGAGTGAGAGTGAGTGGCCGTGGGAGTCCATTGTGGCCGGCCAAGCGCATGTAGCGTGGGTGTGTGGATGGATGGACGTGTGCCCCTTTATATAGGAGAGGGTAGCTTTGGATGTAAGCTTGGTAGTGGGCATGGGTAAGGCATGGTGCATGTTATGCTTGTCTCCTGGGTCACTTCATGAATAGTGCCCAGGGACAAGTGACACTGTACATGATGGCGTCGCGGTACAGCTGTCTCGTCCGTGGTACGACCGTCTCGTCGGAGTCTTGTCGGTGGCGGGTCGAGCTGCAGCCGGCAGCCGGCTGGTCGGCGCAGTTGGCAGCGGGCAGCCGGCCGGGCAGAGCAGTCGGACGGGAAGCCGACAGGAGCGGCCGGGCAGTCGGACTGAGGGGCTTTGCTAGCCCCGATGTATTGATTTATTGTCTCACCGTCTTCGGGGTATCCGTGTCCAATTACTCCGACACTAGTAGTCTTGCGGACGCTATCGCCATTCTTATAGTTGAACTTGAAAGGCAATTTATGCACATGCATCCTTGCATACAAAGGATTTTCCTAGAATTTTCTAATATTGAGCATTCTTCTGTTAAGCGTGCCGCTACTATATTTTTGGCTCATGAGTTCAGATTTATAATAAAAGAGGCCAAAGAAATCTTTGCGCACTATAGGGTGGACGCTGGCCGTCCTCCCATAGAGGCAATCCTCTTTGACCAAGAGGAAATAATGCGTTTTCAATCTCTAGCCTATGTTGCTTTTAATGAAAACCTTAGAAAAAGGGTTCCTACCAATGTTCTAGTTGATAGAATTTCCAAACTTAATAAAGATTTTGCTATTCGAAATAATGAGTTAGGATATTCTCTCGAGTATAGGCTCACGAAGTTCTATCAGAAGAATGATTATAATGATGAATTGGTTGTGCAATACGAAGGGCCAAAGGAGGAACCTATACCTCCCAAAATTGATCTTGGGGACTTCTGTCCCATTAAATTTAGCCCTTTTGATTACTTTTGCTTGCCTCAAAGAAAACTTGCTGCTGAACATAGAGAATATGAAATGAGTTTTCGTGATCTATCCTATTATTATGGCAATACTTAGATCTATCCTTGTTTTTATGCCTAGCTATGGGCGTTAAACAATAGCGCTTGTTGGGAGGCAACCCAATTTTATTTTAGTTTTTTGCTTTTTTCTTTTGTTAGGAATAAATATTCGATCTATCCTATGGTTAGATTTTTTTTATGTTTTAATTAGTGTTTGTGCCAAGTTAAACCTATAGGATCTTCTTGGATGATAGTTATTTGATCTTGCTGAAAATTCCAGAAACTTTCTGTTCACAAAAACAATTGTTTAAAATCACCAGAACGTGATAAAATACTGATTCCAATTGCAGTAGATTAATAAACAAATTGTATAGGTCATCCTATTTTGGTAGAATTTTTTGAGTTCCAGAAGTTTGCGTTAGTTAGAGATTACTACAGACTGTTCTGTTTTTGACAGATTCTGTTTTTCGCGTGTTGTTTGCTTATTTTGATGAATCTATGGATAGTAAAAGAGTTTATAAACCATATAGAAGTTTGAATACAGTAGGTTTAACACCAATATAAATAAATAATGAGTTTAATACAGTACCTTGAAGTGGTGTTTTCTTTTCTTTCGCTAACAGAGCTCACGAGATTTTCTGTTGAGTTTTGTGTTGTGAAGTTTTCAAGTTTTGGTTAAAGATTTGATGGATTATGGAACAAGGAGTGGCAAAAGCCAAAGCTTGGGGATGCCCCAGAAGGCATCCCCTCTTTCGTCTTCGTCCATCGGTAACTTTACTTGGAGCTATATTTTTATTCACCACATGATATGTGTTTTGCTTGGAGCGTCTTGTATGATTCGAGTCTTCGATTTTAAGTTTACCACAATCATCCTTGCTGTACACACCTTTTGAGAGAGACACACATGATTCATAATTTATTAGAATACTCTATGTGCTTTACTTATATCTTTTGAGCTATATAGTTTTTGCTCTAGTGCTTCACTTATATCTTTTAGAGCACGGTGGTGGATTTGTTTTATAGAAACTTTTGTTCTCTCATGCTTCACTTATATTATTTTGAGAGTCCTACAAAACAGCATGGTAATTTGCTTCAATCATAAAAATTGGTCCTAATATGATAGGCATCCAAGATTAGCAATTTTTTTATGAGTGTGTTGAATACTATGAAAAGTTTGATGCTTGATAATTGTTTTGAGATATGAAGATGGTGATATTAGAGTCATGCTAGTTGAGTGGTTATGAATTTGAGAAATACTTGTGTTAAAGTTTGTGATTCCCGTAGCATGCACGTATGGTGAACCGTTATATGATGAAGTCGGAGCATGATTTATTTATTGATTGTCTTCCTTATGAGTGGTGGCCGGGGACGAGCGATGGTCTTTTCCTACCAATCTATCCCCCTAGGAGCATGCGCGTAATATTTGCTTTCATAACTTGTAGATTTTTGCAACAAGTATATGAGTTCTTTATGACTAAAGTTGAGTCCATGGATTATACGCACTCTCATCCTTCCACCATTGCTAGCCTCTCTAATACCGCGCACTTTTCGCCGGTATCATACACCCACCATATACCTTCCTCAAAACAGCCACCATACCTACCTATCATGGCATTTCCATAGCCATTCCGAGATATATTGCCATGCAACTTACCACCATTTCGTTTACTATGACACGCTTCATCATTGTCATAATTGCTTTGGTGATCATGTAGTTGACATCGTATTTGTGAAAAAGCCACCGTTCATGATTCTTTCATACATGTCACTCTTGATTCATTGCATATCCCGGTACACCGCCGGAGGCATTCACATAGAGTCATATTTTGTTCTAAGTATTGAGTTGTAATTCTTGAGTTGTAAGTAAATAAAAGTGTGATGATCATCATTATTAGAGCATTGTCCCAAGTGAGGAAAGGATGATGGAGACTATGATTCCCCCACAAGTCGGGAGGAGACTCCGGATGAAAAATAAAAAAGAAAAAGAAAAAAGAGGCCATAAAAAAAAAAGGCCCAACTAAAAAAATGAGAGAAAAATAGAGAAGGGACAATGCTACTATCCCTTTTCCACACTTGTGCTTCAAAGTAGCACCATGATCTTCATGATAGAGAGTCTCCTATGATATCACTTTCATATACTAGTGGGAATTTTTCATTATAGAACTTGGCTTGTATATTCCAATGACGGGCTTCCTCAAAATGCCCTAGGTCTTCATGAGCAAGCGAGTTGGATGCACACCCACTTAGTTTCTTTTGTTGAGCTTTCATATACTTATAGCTCTAGTGCATCCGTTGCATGGAAATCCCTACTCATTCACATTGATATCTATTAATGGGAATCTCCATGGCCCGTTGATACGCCTAGTTGATGTGATACTATCTTCTCCTCTTTTTTGTCTTCTCCACAACCACCATTCTATTCCACATATAGTGCTATGTCCATGGCTCACGCTCATGTATTGCGTGAAGATTGAAAAAGTTTGAGAACACCAAAAGTATGAAACAATTGCTTGGCTTGTCATCGGGGCTGTGCATGATTTAAATATTTTGTGTGGTGAAGATAGAGCATAGCCAGACTATATGATTTTATAGGGATAACTTTCTTTGGCCATGTTATTTTGAGAAGACATAATTGCTTAGTTAGTATGCTTGAAGTATTATTATTTATGTCAATATTAAACTTTTATCTTGAATCTTTCGGATCTGAATATTCATACCACAAATAATAGAATTACATTGAAAATTATGCTAAGTAGCATTCCACATCAAAAAATATGTTTTTATCATTTACCTAATCGAGGACGAGCAGGAATTAAGCTTGGGGATGCTTGATACGTCTCCAACGTATCTATAATTTTTTATTGTTCCATGCTATATTATATTCTGTTTTGGATGCTTAATGGACTTTATTATACACTTTTATATTATTTTTGGGACTAACCTATTAACCGGAGGCCCAGCCCAAATTGCTGTTTTTTTGCCTATTTCAGTGTTTCGAAGGAAAAGAATATCAAACGGAGTCCAAACGGAATGAAACCTTCGGGAATGTGATTTTCGGAACAAACGTGATCCAGAGGACTTGGAGTCTACGTAAAGCAATCAACGAGGAAGGCATGAGGCAGGGGACGCGCCTACCCCCTTGGGCGTGCCCTCCACCCTCGTGGGCCCCTCGTTGCTCCACTGATGTACTTCTTCCTCCTATATATACCTACGTACCCCCAAACCATCAGATACGGAGCCAAAACCCTATTTCCACCGCCGCAACCTTCTGTACCCGTGAGATCCCATCTTGGGGCCTTTTCTGACGCTCCACCGGAGGGGGCATTGATCACGAAGGGCTTCTACATCAACACCATAGCCTCTCCGATGATGTGTGAGTAGTTTACCTCAGACCTTCGGGTCCATAGTCATTAGCTAGATGGCTTCTTCTCTCTCTTTGGATCTCAATACAAAGTTCTCCTCGATCTTCTTGGAGATCTATTCGATGTAATCTTCTTTTGCGGTGTGTTTGTCGAGATCCGATGAATTGTGGGTTTATGATCAAGATTATCTATGAACAATATTTGAATCTCCTCTGAATTCTTTTATGTATGATTGGTTATCTTTGCAAGTCTCTTCGAATTATCAGTTTGGTTTGGCCTGCTAGATTGATCTTTCTTGCAATGGGAGAAGTGCTTAGCTTTGGGTTCAATCTTGCGGTGTCCTTTCCCAAAGGATGCGAGGGCAGCAAGGCACGTATTGTATTGTTGCCATCGAGGATAAAATATGGGGTTTATATCATATCGCATGAGTTTATCCTCTACATCATGTCATCTTACTTAAAGCATTACTCGTTTCTTATGAACTTAATACTCTAGATGCATGCGGATAGCGGTCAATGTGTGGAGTAATAGTAGTAGATGCAGAATCGTTTCGGTCTACTTGTCACGGACGTGATGCCTATATACATGATCATACCTAGATATTCTCATAACTATGCTCAATTCTATCAATTGCTCGACAGTAATTCGTTTACCCACCGTAATACTTATGCTATCTTGAGAGAAGCCACTAGTGAAACCTATGGCCCCGGGTCTATTTTCCATCATATTAATCTTCCAACACTTAGCTATTTCTATTGTCGTTTATTTTACTTTGCATCTTTATTTACTCTTTATCATAAAAATACCAAAAATATTATCTTATCATATCTATCAAATCTCACTCTCGTAAGTGATCGTGAAGGGATTGACAACCCCTTTATCGCGTTGGTTGCGAGGTTCTTATTTATTTGTGTAGGTGCGTGCGACTCGAGCGTGGTCTTCTACTGGATTGAGAAACTCTCCCTCGGCCACAGCTGGACCAAGAGTACGAGGGACGTCACCGAGCTGAACGTGTGCTGATCGCGGAGGTGCCGTGCGTTCGGTACTTGATCGGTTGGATCGCGAAGACGTTCGAGTACATCAACCGCGTTACTTAACGCTTCCGCTTTCGGTCTACGAGGGTACGTGGACACACTCTCCCGCTCGTTGCTATGCATCACATAGATAGATCTTGCGTGATTATGGGTAAAAAAATTGAAATACTGCGTTCCCCAACAGCGGCTTGAAGCTACGTCAGTATTTCCCCAAAGAGGAAGGGATGATGCAGCATAGCAACGGTAGGTATTTGAAGGAAATATGCCCTAGAGGCAATAATAAAGTTGTTATTTATATTTCATTGTATCATGATAAATGTTTATTATTCATGCTAGAATTGTATTAACCGGAAACTTAGTACATGTGTGAATACATAGACGAAACAGAGTGTCCCTAGTACGCCTCTACTTAACTAGCCTGTTAATAAAAAATGGTTATGTTTCCTGACCATAGACATGTGTTGTCCTTTGATGAACGGAATCACATCATTAGAGAATGATGTGATGGACAAGACCCATCCGTTAGCTTAGCATAATGATCGTTTAGTTTTATTGCTATTGGTTTCATCATGACTTATACATGTTCCTCTAACTATGAGATTATGCAACTCCCGAATACCGGAGGAACACCTTGTGTGCTATCAAACGTCACAACGTAACTGGGTGATTATAAAGATGCTCTACAGATGTCTCCGAAGGTGTTTGTTGGGTTGGCATAGATCGAGATTAGGATTTGTCACTCCGTGTATCGGAGAGGTATCTCTGGGCCCTCTCGGTAATGCACATCACTATAAGCCTTGCAAGCAATGTGACTAATGAGTTAGTCACGGGATGATGCATTACGAAACGAGTAAAGAGACTTGCCAGTAACGAGATTGAACTAGGTATGGTGATACCGATGATCGAATCTCAGGAAAGTATAATACCGATGATAAAGGGAACAACGTATGTTGTTATGCGGTTTGACCGATAAACATCTTCGTAGAATATGTAGGAGCCAATATGAGCATCCAGGTTCCGCTATTGGTTATTGACCGGAGATGTGTCTCGGTGATGTCTACATAGTTCTCGAACCCGTAGGGTCCGCACGCTTAACGTTCGATGACGATTGATATTATGAGTTTATTGTTGGAAATATGCCCTAGAGGCAATAATAAATTAGTTATTATTATTATATTTCCTTGTTCATGATAATCGTTTATTATCCATGCTATAATTGTATTGATAGGAAACTCAGATACATGTGTGGGTACATAGACAACACCAAGTCCCTAGTAAGCCTCTAGATGACTAGCTCGTTAATCAATAGATGGTTACGGTTTCCTGACCATGGACATTTGATGTCATTGATAACGGGATCACATCATTAGGAGAATGATGTGATGGACAAGACCCAATACTAAGCCTAGCACAAAGATCGTAGTTCGTATGCTAAAGCTTTTCTAATGTCAAGTATCTTTTCCTTAGACCATGAGATTGTGCAACTCCGGATCTTTGTAGGAATGCTTTGGGTGTACCAAACGTCACAACGTAATCGGGTGACTATAAAGGTGCATTACGGTATCTCCGAAAGTGTCATTGGGTTGGCACGAATCGAGATTGGGATTTGTCACTCCGTGTAACGGAGAGGTATCTCTAGGCCCACTCGGTAAGACATCATCATAATGTGCACAATGTGACCAAGGGGTTGATCACGGGATGATGTGTTACGGAACGAGTAAAGAGACTTGCGATAACGAGATTGAACAAGGTATCGAGATCTTGACGATCGAATCTCGGGCAAGTCTGATACCGCTAGACAAAGGGAATTGTATACGGGATCGATTGAGTCCTTGACATCGTGGTTCATCCGATGAGATCATCGTGGAATATGTAGGAGCCAACATGGGTATCCAGATCCCGCTGTTGGTTATTGACCGGAGAACGTCTCGCTCATGTCTACATGTCTCCCGAACCCGTAGGGTCTACACATAAGGTTCGATGGCGCTAGGGTTATAAAGGAAGTTTGTATGTGGTTACGAATGTAGTTCGAGTCCGGATGAGATCCGAGGATGTCACGAGGAGTTCGGAATGGTCCGGAGGTAAAGATTTATATATGGAAGTCCTGTTTTGGTCACCTAAAAGTTTGAGGCGATATCGGTAATGTCTGGGACCACCGGAGGGTCCTGGGTCCACCAAGTGGGGCCACCTGCCCTGAAGGTTGCTTGGGCCAAGTGTGGGAGGGACCAGCCCCTAGGAGGGCTGGTGCGCCCACAAGGGGCCCAAGGCGCAAGGGAGAGTGGGAGGGGCAAACCCTAGTTCGGATGGGCCTTAAGGCCCACCTAGTGGCGCCTCCTCTCCCCCTCTTGGCCGCCCCAAAACCCATCTAGGGCTGGCCGCCAACCCTAGGGGTGGAAACCCTAGAGGCGCAGCCCTCCCTTCCCTATATATATGAGGCCTAGGGGCTGCCCATACCACACGAGAGCCTCTCCTCTCCAGCGCAGCCTGCCTCCTCCTCCTCCTCTCCCTTGGTGCTTGGCGAAGCCTGCGGGATTGCCACGCTCCTCCATCACCACCATGCCGTTGTGCTGCTGCTGGATGGAGTCTTCCTCAACCTCTCCCTCTCTCCTTGCTGGATCAAGGCGTGGGAGGCGTCACCGGGCTGTCACGTGTGTTGAGCGCGAGGTGCCGTCCGTTCGGCACTAGGATCTCCGGTGATTTGAATCACGACAGTCGACTCCTTCAACCTCGTTCTCTTGAACGCTTCCGCTTAGCGATCTACAAGGGTATGTAGATGCACTCTCCTTCCCTTGTTGCTAGTTTCTCCATAGATAGATCTTGGTGACACGTGGGAAAATTTTGAATTTCGCTCGTTCCCCAGCAAAGGCATCATGAGCTAGGTCTATTGCGTAGATTCTTTGCACGAGTAGAACACAAAGTAGTTGTGGGCGTTGATGATGTTCAATATGCTTACCGTTACTAGTCCAATCTTGTTTGACGGTATTGTGGGATGAAGCGGCCGGACCGACCTTACACGTACTCTTCGTGAGACAGTTCCACCGGTGACATGCACTTGGTGCATAAGGTGGCTAGCGGTGCCGCTCTCCCACTTTAGTCGAACGGATTCGATGAAAAGGGTCCTTATGAAGGGTAAATAGCAATTGGCATATCACGTTGTGGTTTTGCGTATGTAAGAAACGTTCTTGCTAGAAACCCATAGCAGCCACGTAAAACATGCAAACAACAATTAGAGGACGTCTAACTTGTTTTTGCAGGGTATGCTATGTGATGTGATATGGCCAAGAAGAATGTGATGAATGATATATGATGTATGAGATTGATCATGTTCTTGTAATAGGATTCACGACTTGCATGTCGATGAGTATGACAACCGGCAGGAGCCATAGGAGTTGTCTTTATTTATTGTATGACCTGCGTGTCATTGAACAACGCCATGTAATTACTTTACTTTATTGCTAACCGGTAGCCATAGTAGTAGAAGTAATAGTTGGCGAGACAACTTCATGAAGACACGATGATGGAGATCATGATGATGGAGATCATGGTGTCATGCCGGTGACGATAATGATCATGGAGCCCCGAAGATGGAGATCAATGGAGCTATATGATATTGGCCATATCATGTCACCACTATATAATTGCATGTGATGTTTATTATGTTTATGCATCTTGTTTACTTAGAACGACGGTAGTAAATAAGATGATCCTTCCACAAATTTCAAGAAGTGTTCTCCCCGATTGTGCACCGTTGCTACAGTTAAATCGCTTCTAAGCACCACGTGATGATCGGGTGTGATGGATTCTTACGTTCACATACAACGGGTGTAAGACATATTTACACAGCAAAAACACTTGGGGTTAACTTGACGAGCCTAGCATGTGCGTACATGGCCATGAACACGGAGACCGAAAGGTCGAGCATGAGTCGTATAGTAGATACGATCAACATGAAGATGTTCATCGATGATGACTAGTCCGTCTCACGTGATGATCGGACACGGCCTAGTTGACTCGGATCATGTAATCACTTAGATGACCGGAGGATGTCTATCTCGAGTGGGAGTTCATAAGATGAACTTAATTATCTTGAACATAGTCAAAAGACCTTTTGCAAATTATGTAAAAGCTCGCTATTAGTTCCACTGTTTAGATATGTTCCTAGAGAAAATATAGTTGAAAGTTGACAGAGCGATTATGCGGACAGAGAAAGCTTATGTCCTTAATGCACCGCTCGATGTGTTTGAACCCCAAACGTCGTTTGTGGATGTTGCGAACATCGGACATACACGCTTTGATAACTACGTGATAGTTCGTTAAGCGGTTTAGAGTTGAGGCACCAAAGACGTTTTGAACGTCGCGGAACATATGAGATGTTTCGAGGGCTGAAATTGGGATTTCAAGCTCGTGCCCACGTCAAGAGGTATAAGACCTCCGACGATTTTCTTAGCCTGCAAACTAAGGGAGAAAAGCTCAATCGTTGAGCTTGTGCTCAGATTGTCTGAGTACAACAATCACTTGAATCGAGTGGGAGTTGATCTTCCAGATGAGATAGTGATGTTTCTCCAAAGTCATTGCCACCAAGCTGCTAGAGCTTCGTGATGAACTATAACATTCAAGGATAGAGATGATGATCCTTGAGGTATTCGCGTTGTTTGACATCGCGAAAGTAAAAATCAAGAAGGAGCATCAATTGTTGATGGTTGGTGAAACCACTAGTTTCAAGAAGGGCAAGGACAAGAAGGGACACTTCATGAAACGACAAATCAGTTGTTGCTCCAAAGAAGAAACCCAAGGTTGAACCCAAACCGAGACTAAGTGCTTCGTAATGAGAGGAACGGACACCAAGCGGAACCACCCTAGATACTTGGTAGATGAGAAGGCAGGCAAGGTCGATAGAAGTATATTGGATATACATTATGTTAATGTGTACTTTACTAGTACTCCTAGTAGCACCAGGGTATTAGATACCGTTCGGTTGCTAAGTGTTAGTAACTCAAATAAAAGAGCTAGGAATAAGCGGAGACTAGCTAAAGGTGAGTGACGATATGTGTTGGAAGTGTTTCCAATTTTGATGTGATCAAACATCGCACGCTCCCTCTACCATCAAGATTAGTATTAAACCTGAATAATTGTCATTTGGTGTTTGCGTTGAGCATAGACATGATTGGATTATGTCTATCGCAATACGGTTATTCATTTAAGGAGAATAATGGTTACTCTGTTTATTTGAATAATACCTTCAATGGTATTGCACCTAAAGGAATGGTTTATTGAATCTCGATCGTAGTGATACACATTTTCATGCCAAAAGATATAAGATAGTAATGATAGTACCACCTGCTTGTGGCACTACCATTTGAGTCATATTGGTATAGAACGCATGAAGAAGCTCCATGTTGATGGATCTTTGGACTCACTCGTTTTGAAAAGTTTGAGACATGCGAACCATGTCTATTGGTGTATATGCATGAAGAAACTCCATGCAGATGGATCGTTTGGACTCACTTGATTTTGAATCACTTGAGATATGCAAATCATACCACGTGGGCAAGATGACCTAAAAGCCTCGTTTGATAAGATGGAACAAGATAGCGACTTGTTGGAAGTAACACATTTTGATGTGTGCAGCCCAATGAGTCTTTGAGGCATGCAGATGAATATCGTTATGTTCTTACTTCACGATGATTCGAGTAGATGTTGAGTATATTTACTTGATGAAACACAGGTCTGAATTATTGAATGGTTCAAGTAATTTCATAGTGAAGTTTAAGATCTTCGTGACAAGAGGATAGAATATCTATGATATGATCATAGAGATGAATATCTGAGTTACGAGTTTTGGCACACAATTAAGACATTGTGCAAATTGTTTCACAATTAATACCGCCTGGAACACCATAGTGTGATGGTGTGTCCGAACATCATAGTTGCACTCTATTGGATATGGTGCGTACCATGATATCTCTTATCGAATTACCACTATCGTTCATGGGTTAGGCATTAGAGACAACCGCACTCACTTTAATGGGGCACCACGTAATTCCGTTGAGACGACACCGTTTGGAGAAACCTAAGTTGTCGTTTCTTAAAAGTTTGGGGCTGCGACGCTTATGTGGAAAAGTTTCAGGTTGATAAGCTCGAACCCAAAGCGGATAAAATGCATCTTCATAGGACACCCAAAACAGTTGGGTATACCTCCTAATTCAGATCCGAAAGCAATAGGGATTGTTTCTTGAATCGGGTCCTTTCTCGAGGAAAAGTTCGTCTCGAAAAGTTGAGTGGGAGGATGGTGGAGACTTGATAAGGTTATTGAACCGTCACTTCAACAAGTGTGTAGCAGGGCACGTGAAGTTGTTCTGTGGCACCTACACCAATTGAAGTCGAAGCTTATGATAGTGATCATGAAGTTTTGGATCAAGTCACTCCGTACCTCGTGGGGTGACAAGGATGCGGACTGCTTGAGTGGTACGGTGATCTGTCTTGAAGGTCATGTTGCTAGACAACAATGAACCTCGAGCTATGGAGAAGCGATGGTGGGCCCAAATTCCGACAAATGGTTAGAAGCCATGAAATCCAAGATAGGATCCATGTATCATAACAAAGCATGGACTTTGGTGGACTTGCCCGATGATCGGCAAGCCATTAAGATAAATGGATATTTAAGAAGAAGACGGAGGTGGACGGTAATGTCACCGTCTATGAAGCTCGACTTGTGGCGATGAGTTTTTCACAAGTTCAAGGAGTTGACTACGATGAGATTTTCTCATCCGTAGCGATGCTTAAGTCCATCGGAATCATGTTAGCATTAGCTGCATTTATGAAATCTGGCAGATGGATGTCCAAACGAGTTTCCTTACCACCTTAAGTAAGGAAAGGTTGTATGTGATACAATCAGAAAGTTTTTGTCGATCCTAAGGATGCTAAAAGGTATGCTAGCTCCAACGATCCTTCTAAGGACTGGAGTAAGCATCTCGGAGTTGGAATATGCACTTTGATAGGATGATCAAAGATTTTAGGTTTATACAAAGTTTATGAGAAACTTGTATTTCCAAAGAAGTGAGTGGGAGCACTATGGAATTTCTGATAACAATATGTTGTTGGCATATTGATGATCAGAAATGATGTAGAATTTCTGGAAAGCATATAGGGTTATTTGAGAGATGTTTTTCAATAGAAAACCTGGATTAAGCTACTTGAACAATAAGCATCAAGATCTATAAGATAGATCAAAATGTTTAATAATACTTTCAAATGAGCATATACCTTGACATGATCTTGAAGGTGTTCAAGATAGATCAGTCAAAGAAGGAGTTCTTGCCTGAGTTGTAAGGTACGAAGTTAAGACTTAAAGCTCGACCACGGTAGAAAAGACAGAAAGGACGAAGGTCGTCCCTATGCTTCGAACATAGGCTCTATAGTATGCTATCTTGTACAACACGGAAGTGTGCCTTGCCATGAGTCGGTCAAGGGTACAAGAATGATCCAGGAATGGATCATTGGACAGCGGTCAAAATTGTCCTTGGAGTAAATAAGGACATGTTTCTCGATTATGGAGGTGATAAAGAGTTCGGCGTAAAGGGTTACGTCGATGCAAGCTTTAACACCTATCCGAGTGACTCTAAGTAGCAAACCGGATACGTATAGTGGAGCAACCATTTGGAATAGATCCAAGTGGAGCGTGGAAGCAACATTTAAAATATGACATAGAGAATTGCGAAGTACACACGGATCTGAAAGGTTCAGACCCGTTGACTAAAACCTCTCTCACAAGCAAAACATGATCAAACCTCAGAACTCATTGAGTCTTAATCACATGATGATGTGAACTAGTTTACAGACACTAGTAAACTCTTTGGATGTTGGTCACATGGCGATGTGACCTATCAGCGATAATCACATGACGATGTGAACTAGATTATTGACTCTAGTGCAAGTGGGAGACTGTTGGAAATATTCCCTAGAGGCAATAATAAATTAGTTATTATTATTATATTTCCTTGTTCATGATAATCGTTTATTATCCATGCTATAATTGTATTGATAGGAAACTCAGATACATGTGTGGGTACATAGACAACACCAAGTCCCTAGTAAGCCTCTAGATGACTAGCTCGTTAATCAATAGATGGTTACGGTTTCCGACCATGGACATTTGATGTCATTGATAACGGGATCACATCATTAGGAGAATGATGTGATGGACAAGACCCAATACTAAGCCTAGCACAAAGATCGTAGTTAGTATGCTAAAGCTTTTCTAATGTCAAGTATCTTTCCTTAGACCATGAGATTGTGCAACTCCGGATCTGTAGGAATGCTTTGGGTGTACCAAACGTCACAACGTAATCGGGTGACTATAAAGGTGCATTACAGGTATCTCCGAAAGTGTCATTGGGTTGGCACGAATCGAGATTGGGATTTGTCACTCCGTGTAAGCGGAGAGGTATCTCTGGGCCCACTCGGTAAGACATCATCATAATGTGCACAATGTGACCAAGGGGTTGATCACGGGATGATGTGTTACGAACGAGTAAAGAGACTTGCGTAACGAGATTGAACAAGGTATCGGGATCTTGACGATCGAATCTCGGGCAAGTCTGATACCGCTAGACAAAGGGAATTGTATACGGGATCGATTGAGTCCTTGACATCGTGGTTCATCCGATGAGATCATCGTGGAATATGTAGGAGCCAACATGGGTATCCAGATCCGCTGTTGGTTATTGACCGGAGAACGTCTCGGTCATGTCTACATGTCTCCCGAACCCGTAGGGTCTACACACTAAGGTTCGATGGCGCTAGGGTTATAAAGGAAGTTTGTATGTGGTTACGAATGTAGTTGAGTCCCGGATGAGATCCAGGATGTCACGAGGAGTTCGGAATGGTCTGGAGGTAAAGATTTATATATGGGAAGTCTGTTTTGGTCACCGGAAAAGTTTGGGCGATATCGGTAATGTCTGGGACCACCGGGAGGGTCCCGGGTCCACCAAGTGGGGCCACCTGCCCTGAGAAGGTTTCTTGGGCCAAGTGTGGGAGGGACCAGCCCCTAGGAGGGCTGGTGCGCCCCACAAGGGGCCCAAGCGCAAGGGAGAGTGGGAGGGCAAACCCTAGTTCAGATGGGCCTTAAGGCCCACCTAGTGGCGCCTCCCTCTCCCCTCTTGGCCGCCCCCAAAACCCATCTAGGGCTGGCCGCCACCCCTAGGGGTGGAAACCCTAGAGGGGCGCAGCCCTCCCTTCCCTATATATATGAGGCCTAGGGGCTGCCCATAACACACGAGAGCCTCTCCTCTCCAGCGCAGCCCCTCCTCCTCCTCCTCCTCTCCTTGGTGCTTGGCGAAGCCTGCTGGGATTGCCACGCTCCTCCATCACCACCATGCCGTTGTGCTGCTGCTGGATGGAGTCTTCCTCAACCTCTCCCTCTCTCCTTGCTGGATCAAGGCGTGGGAGGCGTCACCGGCTGTCGTGTGTTGAACACGGAGGTGCCGTCCGTTCGGCACTAGGATCTCCGGTGATTTGAATCACGACGAGTACGACTCCTTCAACCTCGTTCTCTTTAACGCTTCCGCTTAGCGATCTACAAGGGTATGTAGATGCACTCTCCTTCCCTCGTTGCTAGTTTCTCCATAGATAGATCTTGGTGACACATAGGAAAATTTTGAATTTCTGCTACGTTCCCCAACATTTATGTGATTTGATGTACCAAAGTTTGTTCGGAGTCCCGGATGATATCACGGACATGATGGGGAGTCTCGAAATGATCGAGAGGTAAAGATCAATATATTGGAAGGCTATATTCGGACATCGGTAAGGTTCCGAGTGATTCGGGTATTTTTTGGAGTACCGGAGAGTTACGGGAATTCGCCGGGGGAAGTAGTCAGCCTTAATGGGCCATACAGGAAAGGACATAAGGGCCTCAAGGGGTGGTTGCGCGCCCCCCATGGCAAATCCGAATTTGACTAGGGAGGGGGCAGCGCCCCCATCTCTTTCCTTCTCCCTCTCCTACTCCTTTCTTCTCTCCCCTCTTGGAAAAGGAAGGGGACTCCAACTAGGATTGGGAATCCTAGTTGGACTCCCCCTATAGGCGCGCCCCTCCTAGGCTGGCCTCCTCCTCCTCCCTCCTTTATATACGTGGCCAAGGGGGCACCCCAAAGCACAAAATACAAGTTGATCTTTAGCCGTTTGCGGTGCCCCCCTCCATAGTTTTCCACCTCGGTCATATCGTCGTAGTGCTTAGGCGAAGCCCTGCGCCGGTAACTTCATCATCACCATCGCCACGCCGTCGTGCTGACGGAACTCTCCCTCGGCCTCATCTGGATCTAGAGTTTGAGGGACGTCACCGAGCTGAACGTGTGTAGATCGCGGAGGTGCCATGCGTTTGGTACTTGATCGGTTGGATCGTGAATACGTTCGACTACATCAACCGCGTTACTTAACGCTTCTGCTTTCGGTCTATGAGGGTACGTGGACACACTCTCCCCGCTCGTTGCTATGCTTCTCCTAGATAGATCTTGCGTGATCGTAGGAGTTTTTTTTTTTGAAATACTATGTTCCCCAACAGTGGCATCCGAGCCAGGTTTATGCGTACATGTTATATGCACGAGTAGAACACAAAGAGTTGTGGGCGATAATAGTCATACTTCTTACCAGCAACGTCTTACTTTGATTCGGCGGTATTGTTGGATGAAACGGCCCGGACCGACATTACATGACCGCGTTCATGAGACTGGTTCTACCGATGTGCTTCGCACACAGGTGGCTAGCAGGTGTCAGTTTCTCCAACTTTAGTTGAATCGAGTTCGACTACGCCCGGTCCTTGTTGAAGGTTAAAACTGCACACTTGACGAAAAATCGTTGTGGTTTTGATGCGTATGTAAGAACGGTTCTTGCTAAGCCCATAGCAGCCACGTAAAACTTGCAACAACAAAGTAGAAGATGTCTAACTTGTTTTTGCACGGCATGTTGTGATGTGATATGGTCAAGACGTGATGAGATATAAATTTTTTGTATGAGATGATCATGTTTTGTTAAAGTTATCGACAACTGGCAGGAGCCTTATGGTTGTCTCTCTATTGCATAAGATGCAAGCGCCATATAATTGCTTTACTTTATCAATATACGATAACAATAGTTGCAAAAGCAATAGTTAGCGTCGCAAAAGCAATAGCACGCGTTGATAAATATGAAGATGATGGAGATCATGGTGTCATGCCGGTGACGATGGAGATCATAATGGTACTTTGGATATGGATATCAAAGGCACAAGATGATGATGGCCATATCATGTCACATATTTTGATTGCATGTGATGTTTATCTTTTATGCATCTTATTTTGCTCAGTACGACGGTAGCTTTATAAGATGATCCCTTACTAAAATTCCAAGGTATAAGTGTTCTCCCTGAGTATGCACCGTTGCGACAGTTCTTCATGCTGAGACACCACGTGATGATCGGGTGTGATAAGCTCTATGATCACATACAACGGGTGCAAGCCAGTTTTGCACACGCAGAATACTGGGTTAAACTTGACGAGCCTAGCATATGCAGATATGGCCTCGGAACACTGAGACCGAAATGTCGAGCGTGAATCATATAGTAGATATGATCAACATAGTGATGTTCACAATTAAAAACTACTCCACCTCACGTGATGATCGGACATGGTTTAGTTGATATGGATGACGTGATCACTTAGATGACTAGAGGCATGTCTATATAAGTGGGAATTCTTAAGTAATGTGATTAATTGAACTTTAATTTATCATGAACTTAGTCCTGATAGTATTTGCATAACTATGTTGTAGATCAATAGCTCATGATGTAGCTCCCCGTTTATTTTTGATATGTTCCTAGAGAAAAACTATGTTGAAAGATGATAGTAGCAATGATGCGGACTAGGTCTGTGATCTGAGGATTATCCTCATTGCTGCACAGAAGAATTATGTCCTTGATGCACCGCTAGGTGACGGACCTATTGCAGGAGCAGATATAGACGTTATGAATGTTTAGCAAGCTCGGTATGATAACTACTTGATAGTTTAGTGCGCCATGCTTTACGTCTTAGAACCGGGACTTCAAAAACGTATTGAACGCCACAGAGCATATAAGATGTTCCAAGAGCTGAAATTGGTATTTCAGACTCATGCCCGAGTCAAGAGGTATGAGACCTCTTACATGTACTTTGCCTACAAGATGGAGGAGAATGGCTCAACCAGTGACATGTGCTTAGATTGTCTGAGTACTACAATCGCTTGAATCAAGTGGGAGTTAATCTTCCAGATAAAATAGTGATTGACAGAGTTCTCTAGTCACTATCACCAAGTTACTGGAACTTCGTGATGAACTATAATATGCAAGGGATGACGAAAACGATTCCCGAGCTCTTCGTGATGCTGAAATCGATGAAGGTAGAAATCTAGAAAAGCATCAAATGTTGATGGTTGACAAGACCACTAGTTTCAAGTAAAAGGGCAAGGGAAAGAAAGGGAACTTCAAGAAGAATGGCAAGCAAGTTGCCACTCCCATGAAGAAGCCCAAAGCTAGACCCAAGCCTGAAACTGAGTGGTTCTACTGGAAAGGAAATGGTCACAGGAAGTGGAAATGCCCTAGATACTTGGCGGATAAGAAGGGTGGTGTAGCGACCTGACCCAAAATCGGTCAAGTCTCTGTGTCTGTACCATCCCAAGATCATGCTGGTACTCAAAGTACATCGATGAAATAATCAAAGTTCAATCACACCTGAATTTATTACACGATTCTCATATAGAGTCTTTATTACAAGAGAATAAATTCGGCCGAAGGCCAACTCATGAGAAATAAACTAGTAAAGCTGCGGAAGCGTAGAAGAATAGCGAGTCCATCCGACTCCAAAGGGCAATCGCCAAGCGCGGATCGTAGCCTCAATCTGATCGAATACTCCTCTGCAACATAAGGCGTTGTAGCCGTGTAGGTCAGCATTTTGAATATCTTTGGCAAGTCATGAAGAGAATAACAATAAAATTACTATCACTATATGCAATTTGGTGTGGGGCTCTAAGTTTCATCATTTTGCGAAAAGCCGGTTTTTCCCTACTACAGTGGACTTGCTTGCAAATACTACAAATTGTTGGTAGTTATTGAGATGGTTTCGCCAACCAATGTCTCATTCCCAAATTATTAAATCATAACCCCCTCAAATTAATTTATTAGTTTTAGTGTTGAGATTTCCGAATACTTCCAAGTTCCAGAGGCTCAAAATTGTCCGTAACCGGGGACACGGCTAATCGATTAGATCTTTAACTCTGCAGAGGTTTGCGACTTTACCCGCAAGAATCGTTCCTCCTTTTAAGTCTTCGCACTTCATGGTGTTTGAAGGCGGACGAACGAAACAGGGTCTTCCAAGAGTTCTTACGCCACCGCGGTACCCATCCAATCCTACCGTTCTTCTACATCTCGTAGTACCGTCCAGCCAGCGTCACAACTAGGGTTGACCCAGCCAGAGCCCATAATGGCTTGCGGCTGCACATGTAAGCTTCCGGTCAATGGGGCATCCATCCGTCTCTTCGTGGCTGGGTGAAGCTTTCCGCAAGATGTCATGGCTCTTCTCCATGCATCCCGCCAACCACCGGGTTCTCCAGGGTGCCCGTCAACCGTCCTCCACCCAGTAGTGAATTCCGAAGTTCATCTTGAGTTTGAAGTTCATGGGGTTTGTCATCATCTTGACTCTCACATCTTTCTTATGAATTCACTCAACCAACCCCGTCTACGAGCATAGCAAAAATAACTACTTCGTCCCGGGTCATGGTAACAAGGGGATTTGGTTCATCCTACCACATGATACTACTTAAGAACATAACTTCAAAATTTCACCTACTGCATGCATGGTGGGGAGGTAAAACACTAATGCAACAAAAATCATAGGTATTGAAAGTATGATCAATGACTTGCCTTGCTGACGATCTTCGTAAGCTAAGGACTCGTAGTAGCAAGCTTCGCACTCCGGAAATTCTACCGAGACAAGCAATAATCACAATAAGCATATAGCATATGATCACTTAACACAATAGCATAGTAACATAACACACCAAAACAAACGAATCAAAACCCAAAGGAAAACTCGAAGAAATCCAACTCAAGGTTTTCCTACTTCAAGCAACAACTAAAAATAGTTTTACATAACAAAAATTTTCTCAACATAACCTAAGCATGGGTTTATGTTAACTTAACAGAAAAGAATACATTAAGCAACTAGGAGCAAAAAGAATCAATTTAAAAGCTATTATAAAACTCCTATTAGGCCTAAAGCAATTTCTAATAAGAAAAATAAAATAAAAGTTTTATTTATTATAAATAAAAGTTCATGCTCTAAATTGACAGAAACTAACCTAGAATAATCAATCACATGTGAAAAATAAATTTATTTACTAATTAAAATAATAGGAAAACAGTAGCTAGTTAATTAATTAAGAATAACATGATTCTGCTAGAAACTATTTTTTATTAATCCTAAAATGCCCAAATAAATTCCTACGGTTTGGCAATGTCAAAACAAAGTTGGGACAAAAGAATCATATAAAATTAATTTTGCTAACTCATTTTATAACAGATTTACTATTCTGTCTAAATTTAAAATAAAGCAATTCTAAATAATTTTAACATAGCTAATTATATTTTCTACAGAAACTATAAGAAATTTGCAAACCAACAAAAAAAGAATCACTTAAAAATATTAAGTAGATTAAAAGATATGAATTTTTTAAGTCTGAAACTATTCTGTTAAAACAGAAAAACGAAAATAAAGAAAAAATGGCCTAATGGGCCTAACTAACGCCCTGTGCGTAATATAACTAAACGGGCCCTAGGGTTAAACGAATCGGGCCGGTACAAAATAAAAACCCTAACTAAAATATTAAACCGGAACTAACCGGACCGAACCGGTTTTATTTAAAAGAACATACCCCTTCGGGGGGGATCTAATCCTAGCCGTCGAGATTAGATCGGACGGGGGAGGGAAAGTCCGGCGAGTTACCGGAGATCGACGGCGGCGGCGGCTCGGGCGGCGAGTGCGTCGGCGTCTCCGGTGGTCGGGGACGTCGTGAGTGCTCCGCGGGTGCGAGACGGGCGAGGGGGAGTCTGTGGAGTCCGCGAGATCGGGTGGCGGGGTGGGTCGGGTGAGGCTAATGGCGGCGGCGGCGTGCTCGGCTCCGGTGAGTCGTCTGGAGAGAGAGGGTCCGTGAGGGGCGAATGGGGAATAAAAGGGAGGGGTACTTATAGGGGGTGCAGCTTGGGCGAGGGGCAGGCCGGCGAATCGATCATGGCGGATCCCAGATCCTTCGGATCCGGCGGCGGCAGCGGGCGAGTGGCGTGCGAGGGGAAGAGGGAGGTGGGGTCCACCGTCGAGGAGAGGGAGGGGTTTGGTCGGTTGGCCGACCGGATGGATTTCGGCGCGAGGGGCGGGCTGGCTCATTGGGGCGGTCGGTGCCAGTGGGCACTTTGGTGGCCAGCGAGTGGGCTGCCAGTCTTTGGCTGGGCGGTCGGCTGGCTGGTGCTGGGCATTTTCCTTTTTTCAAATTTTATTTTTTGAAAAAAAACAGATATAATATATAAACTATAAATATTTTATATAGGACATATATATACCAAAATGATCAGGGAATATTCCTATCATTTTAACATTTTCGAGGCAGTAATCCAAAGTTTATAAAAATCATTTTTTCCAAAATTCAAATAAACTCAAGTTTGAATTCAAAACTTTTGGCAATGTTTTCCTCTGATATTTTGGAGTGTCATGTTTACTCCTCTCATACTTTTTCTCAAGTATTTATCGAGCATAGTTTTTGAAATGATTTCCACTTGCCAAAATTTGAATTCAAATACCAAAACTCAAAATCTTACGAAACTCCAAATGGCACTCAAATTCAAACAGAATGCATAGATGCTTAGCTATAATTGTAAAACATACCAAATAGGAAATTTGGGATGTTACAAACCTACCACCTTAAGATGAATCTAGCCCTCGAGATTGGGTTAACTAACAAATAGGTGCGGTGGTCTCGAAGAAGGTCTTCTTCTCGCTCCCGGTGGCTTCTTCCTCGGAGTGGTGACTCCACAACACCTTGCAAAACTTGATGATCTTGCTGCGGGTGACTCTGTTGCAGTCTCGAGAATTCGGACGGGTTTCTCCTTATAAGTCGATCACCGTCGAGCTGTATGGCCTCTAGGGGCACTGTGTCTCTCAACGGGATATCGGCCATGTCGGCATGACACTTCTTCAGTTGAGAAACATGGAAGACATCATGAACTCCGGACAATCCTTCCGTCAATTCCAACTTGTAAGCAACTTCTCCACGACGTTCGAGGATTTTGTAGGGGCCAATGAATCGGGGTGCTAACTTTCCTTTGACACCAAACCTCTTGATTCCACGAAGTGAGGACACACGAAGATATGCTCGGTCTCCGCTTAGTAAGTTACTTCCTTGCGTTCTTGTCGGCATAACTCTTCTGTCTCGATTGTGCTATCTTGAGTCTATCCCGAATCAGCTTGACTTTCTCTTGGAATCTCGATAAGATCGGAACCGAAAAGTGATCGATCTCAACACCATCCCACAACAATGGTGTTCTACACCTCCTTCCGTATAGAGCTCGAAGGGGCCATCTTGATCGATTGATAACTGTTGTTGTATGAGAACTCTCGTATGGCAAATTATCATCCCAGCTAGACCCATAGTCTAGCACACAAGCTCTCAACATGTCCTCCGAATCTGGTTGACTCTCTCGGTCATCCATCTGCTGCGGATGAAAAGTTGTCTTGAACTCCAGCCTCGTACCCAAAGTTTCATGCAAGCTGGTTCCAAAACTTTGAGGTAAATTGTGTTCCTCTATCGACACGATACTCCTCGGAACTCCATGCGGACATACGATCCTGGTCATGTATATCTTGGCCAACTTAGCACTGGTATAGGTAGTCTTCACGGGAATGAAATGAGCTACCTTGGTCAAACGATCAACCACTACCGGATGGAATCATAACCTGAGCGGGTCTGGGTAATCTGTGATAAAATCCATCCCAAGTTTTTCCCATTTCCAATCGGGAATCGGCAAAGGTTGAAGTAACCCTGCTGGCTTCGATGTTCGCCTTTACTCGTTGACAAACATCGATCTTGCTACGTACTCGGCAATATCCTTCTTCATACCGTCCACGAAACTTTCCTTCAGATCCGTACATCTTGGTGTTACCGGGGTGAATCGAGTACGGTGAATCATGAGCCTCTGAAGAATTAGCTTCTGAGTTCGGGATCATTGGGTACATAAATCGATCCTCGAACCATATAGCTCCGTGTTCATCCTTACGGAATCCTTTAGCCTTTCCTTCATTCATCTTCGCTTTATCTCATCAATTTCCTTGTCCGACTTACGGGCTTCACGAATCCTTTCGCCAAAGTGGACTGAACTTCGAGTTGCCACATATCCTCTCGGAACTATCTCCGATCGGAGATCTACGAGGTCATCGACTAACTCTGGGGTAATCCTCCTGCTATAAGAGTATTCACATAACTCTTACGGCTCAAAGCATCTGCTACAACATTAGCCTTTCACGGGTGGTAATGCAATCTCATGTCATAGTCCTTGATTAACTCTAGCCATCTCCTCTGCTCGAGGTTCAACTCTTCTGCGTGAAAATATACTTCAAGCTCTTGTGATCTGTAAACATCACAATGGTTTCCGATGAGGAAATGTCTCCAGTCTTGAGTGCATGCACTCTGCTGCTAACTCCAAATCATGTGTGGCATAATTCATCTCGTGAGGTCGTAGCTATGCGGAGGTATAAGCTACAACTTTTCCTTCCTGCATGAGTACTCCTCCGAGTCCACGACGAGAAGCGTCACAATATACACGTAATCCTTGTGTATGTCCGCAAAATCAATCTTTGGGGCTGTGACCAGACGTTTCTTCAATTCTGGCTGGCTTCACAATCCTCGGTCCAAATGTACTTGGCTTCCTTCTTCAACAGCTCACCATGGGCTTGGCAATCTTCGAGAAATTCTCAATGAACCTCCGATAATATCCTGCGAGTCCGAGAAAACTGCGGATCTCCTTGATCGAGGTGGGCGATCGCCAATCGGTGACTGATTCAACCTTGGCGGGTCAAGCTGCTATTCCTTCTCCTGAAATAACATGTCCGAGAAATCCAACTTCCTTCAGCCAAAATTCACATTTGCTGAACTTGGCATACAATGATGTTCTCGAAGTTTCTCGAAACTAGGCGCAAATGTTCCTTATGCTCTTCCTCGCTCTTGGAAAAATCAGTATATCATCGATGAACACCACGACAAACTTGTCCAGATATTCCATAAATACCTTGTTCATCAAATTCATGAAGTATGCAGGGCATTAGTCAATCCAAATGACATGACGGTATACTCATATAAACCATACACAGTGGTGAATGCTGTTTTGGGTATATCCTTTTCACGGATCTTCAACTGATGATACCCTGATCGAAGATCGATCTTGGAGAATACCTTGGCTCCAACTAGCTGATCAAACAGATCATTAATCATCGGCAGAGGGTACTTGTTCTTGATGGTCACATCGTTTAGCGAACGATAATCCACAACCATTCTCAAGGTTCCATCCTTCTTCTCTACCAAAAGAACTGGGGCTCCCCAAGGTGATGAGCTTGGCCGAATATATCCTTTCTCCAATAGCTCATTAATCTGGTTCTTGATCTCTTTCAAATCGTTCGGAGGCATCCGATACGGTCTCTTGGATATCGGGGCTGTGCCGGGCAATAACTCAATCAGAAATTCAATGTCCCTGTCCGGTGGCTTTCCTGGTAATTCCTCCGGAAACACACCGGGAAAATCTTGCACTATTGGCACTTCCTCCTGAACAACTCCCGTGAGGGAATTTACCTGATTCTTCATCTGGCTACGTCAAGATACATACTTGATCCTCTTCTGCTCCGGGGTGGTGAGCAGAATAGACTTCCGAACACGATCTATGTTTCCTTCAAACTTAGTCAACCAATCCATGCCTAGGATTACATCCAAGGTGCAGGGTTTCCAATACTATGAGGTCTGCGGAAATTTACGGTTCCGATGTTGAGGTTGCATGACAGCCTAAGCCTGCCATCATTTCTCCTCCTGCGGGCCCGACGCCAAGGGGGCTTCTAAGGGTTTTAGTGGGCAACCCGTACTTTTCCACAACTACCCTTGATATGAATGAATCGTTGCACCGTAATCAAAGAGTACCAAAACTGAGCGTGAATGCAATAAAACTTACCAACCACGATTGTCGGCTGATCATAGACATCCTCCACGTCAATGTGGTTCACCCGAGCTCGAGGAAAGGGTTGGGCTTCTTCGCTGAGCTTCCATTGCCGTTTCCATTCCTCTGCTTGGCCTCCGGGCAGTCGGTGGCATAGTGCCTGTTTTACGGCACTTGAAACAGTGATGTGACTCAGATCCTTGAAGCCGGGCGGGGCGATGCTGGTTTCCATTGCCATTGCCATTGCCTGACCTGTTGTCCTGGTTGCGGTTGTTCCCATTTCCTCCATGGTTATGTCCTCCATGGTTGTGATGGGTATGCCCTCCTGAGTATGGGGCATAACGGGCTTCGCCGAGCTCTGAGTTGTGCTTCCCCGGCTGTACTTCCGCTGCGACTTTCAATCTGCTGCTGCTTGCCTTCAAGTATGATGGCCTTGTCTACCAGCTCTTTGTAGTTGGTGAAAGTAGCCACCATAAGCTGCATTCCCAGCTCGTCATTGAGTCCTCGAGAAACTTCTCCTGCTTATGGCATCTGTGGCCACATCATCCGGGGCATAGCGAGCTAACTTGCTGAACTCATCCACGTCTTGTGCCACATCGGGTCCCTGGCGTAAGTTGTGGAACTCATGCTTCTTGAGACTCATGGCTCCAGTGAAACATGAGCGGTGCGGAAGGCTGCTGGAACTGATCCCATGTGATGGTGCCGATGGGATAAGTGGCGGTGTAGTTCTCCCACCAAGAAGCTGCAGTCCATCAAGTTGATGTGCGCAAAGCGCACCTTCTCTGCATCGGTGCATCCAACGGTGATTAACTCTCTTCCGACCTTGCGGAGCCAATCGCCGCCACAATCGGCTCGGTCTGCTAGAGAACACCGCGGATTCAGCCTCGGGAATCGAGTCAAGTTGTCAACAGGGGTGGTGGTGGCGGTGGATTGTTGTTGTTGTTGTTGTTCTGGTTCTGGATGAGCATCTGCATGATGGCATTCTGCTGCTGGAGCAGTTGGGTGAGCTCCGGCGGAAAGTTGAGACCGGGGTCACGTCTCGGAGGCATCTGGTATTTTGGAGTGGATGAGAAAATTAGAATAGAACAATGGTCTAATGAGAAATAACACTACCCATATGAATGCACAATCATAGACACACCAATCATTTATTCAATCCACTCAAACATGGTTCAATCTCGATTACAAAATGCTCACGACTAATCGAAAATAACGACCTAACTGATCGACGAAAAAGTAAAATAACATGGTGGTCGGCTAAATGTCTTCATCAATAATCCTTGCGTCCTCTGGTGTGATGTCCTCCGGTGTGGCGTCCTCTGTTGCGGCGCCTCCTCTTGCGGCTTTCTCCAGTGGAACTCCCTTCATAATCCTGGTCATTGCTCACGAGAGGTCCATCATCTCCACTCGGAAAAAGATCCTCTCCCAAGTCCATCTTTTCCTCTAATGCGGCAAGCTTCATCTTCAGGTCATCGACTCTCTCCATGAAGTCCGCGATTTCTTCCTCATGGCCAAGGAAGTCTGCGTGTGCCTTCTCCTCCAGTTCCAGTTCACGGAACAACAGCCTCCTGTGTACCTTCGAGTTACGGCGAGTCTGAATCTACCGTTTCCTGAGGAGACACTCCAAGTCTTGGATATAGGAGAGAATGGAGTCGTCCTCTACGGTACGGATGATATCTCCATTCCTTGCTCTGCGAGAAACCATGGCGAGGTCTGATGGATCGAGCTTGGCCCTGTACTCTTCTCGGAGATGTCCAAGTGCACGATAAATCGCCATGTCCCTTCCAAGGATCCAGTTGAAGTCGGTGAACTCAAAGTCAATAGGCTCTGTATGCCCTCAAGGTTCTCCTGGAATGTGCACCTCGATCCTCAGAGCGGGTATCCGTCGGAAGTGCATTGGTTGGCATCCGGTGATCGAGGGCGAGCAATCTTCAGCTTCTTCATCATCTGGACCAGCTTCTGCCAAGGGCATCGTCTCATCGGGCCGCAAAACTCCGTAGCAAACTGGGGTGAACTCGACGCCATCTAGAATGTTGAAAATCGGAGAGAAGTCGAAATGAACAGGGAGAATTACGGAATGATAAGGATATAAAGTAAATAGTCTCTTCCTATGGCTTTCCGATCCTAGGGGTTCGTCCTACGGTCAGCGTGTGCTCGATACCATCTCTGTAGCGACCTGACCCAAAATCGGTCAAGTCTCGTATGCATTCCATCCCAAGATCATCTTTGGTACTCACGAAGACATCGATGAAATAATCAAAGTTCAATCACACCTGAATTTATTACGATTCTCATATAGAGTCTTTATTACAAGAGAATAAATCCGGCGAAGGCCAACTCATGAGAAATAAACTAGTAAAGCTGCGGGCGTAGAAGAATAGCGAGTCCATCCGACTCCAAAGGGCAATCGCCAAGCGCGGATCGTAGCCTCAATCCTGATCGAATACTCCTCTGCAACATAAGGCGTTGCAGCCGTGTAGGTCAGCATTTTGAATATCTTTGGCAAGTCATGAAGAGAATAACAATAAAAATTACTATCACTATATGCAATTTGGCTGTGGGGCTCTAAGTTTCATCATTTTGCGAAAAGCCAGTTTTTCCCTACTACAGTGGACTTGCTTGCAAATACTACAAATTGTTGGTAGTTATTGAGATGGTTCCGCCAACCAATGTCTCATTCCCAAATTATTAAATCATAACCCCCTCAAATTAATTTATTAGTTTTAGTGTTGAGATTTCCGAATACTTCCAAGTTTCAGAGGCTCAAAATTGTCCGTAACCGGGTACACGGCTAATCGATTAGATCTTTAACTCTGCAGAGGTTTGCACACTTTACCCGCAAGAATCGTTCCCTCCTTTTAAGTCTTCGCACTTCATGGTGTTTGAAGACGGGACGAACGAAACAGGGTCTTCCGAAGAGTTCTTCCGCCACCGCCGGTACCCATCCAATCCTACCGTTCTTCTACATCTCGTAGTACCGTCCAGCCAGCGTCACAACTAGGGTTGACCCAGCCAGAGCCCATAATGGCTTGCGGCTGCACATGTAAGCTTCCGGTCAATGGGGCATCCATCCGTCTCTTCGTGGCTGGGTGAAGCTTTCCGCAAGATGTCATGGCTCTTCTCCATGCATCCCGGCCAACCACTGGGTTCTCCAGGGTGCCCGTCAACCGTCCTCCACCCAGTAGTGAATTCCGAAGTTCATCTTGAGTTTGAAGTTCATGGGGTTTGTCATCATCTTGACTCTCACATCTTTCTTATGAATTCACTCAACCAACTCCGTCTACGAGCATAGCAAAAATAACTACTTCGTCCCGGGTCATGGTAACAAGGGGATTTGGTTCATCCTACCACATGATACTACTCAAGAACATAACTTCAAAATTTCACCTACTGCATGCATGGTGGGGAGGTATAACACTAATGCAACAAAAATCATAGGTATTGAAAGTATGATCAATGACTTGCCTTGCTGACGATCTTCGTAAGCTAAGGACTCGTAGTAGCAAGCTTCGCACTCCGGAAATTCTACCGAGACAAGCAATAATCACAATAAGCATATAGCATATGATCACTTAACACAATAGCATAGTAACATAACACACCAAAACAAACGAATCAAAACCCAAAGGAAAACTCGAAGAAATCCAACTCAAGGTTTTCCTACTTCAAGCAACAACTAAAAATAGTTTTACATAACAAAAATTTTCTCAACATAACCTAAGCATGGGTTTATGTTAACTTAACAGAAAAGAATACATTAAGCAACTAGGAGCAAAAAGAATCAATTTAAAAGCTATTATAAAACTCCTATTAGGCCTAAAGCAATTTCTAATAAGAAAAATAAAATAAAAGTTTTATTTATTATAAATAAAAGTTCATGCTCTAAAGTGACAGAAACTAACCTAGAATAATCAATCACATGTGAAAAATAAATTTATTTACTAATTAAAATAATAGGAAAACAGTAGCTAGTTAATTAATTAAGAATAACATGATTCTGCTAGAAACTATTTTTTATTAATCCTAAAATGCCCAAATAAATTCCTACGGTTTGGCAATGTCAAAACAAAGTTGGGACAAAAGAATCATATAAAATTAATTTTGCTAACTCATTTTATAACAGATTTACTATTCTGTCTAAATTTAAAATAAAGCAATTCTAAATAATTTTAACATAGCTAATTATATTTTCTACAGAAACTATAAGAAATTTGCAAACCAACAAAAAAGAATCACTTAAAATATTAAGTAGATTAAAAGATATGAATTTTTCAAATATGAAACTATTCTGTTAAAACAGAAAACGAAAATAAAGAAAAAATGGCCTAATGGGCCTAACTAGCATACATGCGTAATATAACTAAACGGGCCCTAGGGTTAAGCGAATCGGGCGGTACAAAATAAAAACCCTAACTAAAATATTAAACGGAACTAACCGGACCGAACAGTTTATTTAAAGAACATACCCCTTCGGGGGGGATCTAATCCTAGCCGTCGAGATTAGATCGGATGGGGAAGGGAAAGTCCGGCGAGTTACCGGAGGTCGACGGCGGCGGCGGCACGGGCGACGAGTGCGTTGGCGTCTCCGTGGTCGGGGCGTCGGCGAGTGCTCCGCGAGTGCGACGGGCGAGGTGGGTCTGTGGAGTCCGCGAGATCGGGGTGGCAGGGTGGGTCGGGTGAGGCTAATGGCGGCGGCGGCGTGCTCGGGCTCCGTGAGTGCGTCTGGGCGAGAGAGGGTCCGTGAGGGGCGAGGGGGATGGGGTGCGGGGAGGGTACTTATAGGGGTGCACGGCTTGGCGAGGGGCAAGCCGGCGAATCATGGCGGATCCCGGATCCTTCGGGATCCGGATGGCAGCGCGGCGAGTGGCGTGAGCGAGGAAGAGGGAGGTGGGGTCCACCGTCGGCGAGAGAGAGGAGCGGGTTGGTCGGTTGGCCGACCGGATGGATTTCGGCGCGAGGTCTTGCGGGCTGGCTCGCTAGGCCGGGTCAGGCGCTGGTGGGCCTTTGGTGGCGCTGGCGAGTGGGCTGCCAGTCTTGCTGGGCAGTCGGCTGGCTGGTGCCTGGGCATTTTCCTTTTTTCAAATTTTAATTTTTTTTTGAAAAACAAAAACAGATATAATATATAAACTATAAATATTTTATATAGGACATATATATACCAAAATGATCAGGGGAATATTCCCTATCATTTGAACATTTTTCCAGGGGCAGAATCCAAAGTTTATAAAAAATCATTTTTTTCCAAAATTCAAATAAACTCAAGTTTGAATTCAAAACTTTTGGCAATGTTTTCCTCTGATATTTTTGGAGTGTCATGTTTACTCCTCTCATACTTTTTCTCAAGTATTTATCAGGCATAGTTTTTGAAATGATTTCCACTTGCCAAAATTTGAATTCAAATACCAAAACTCAAAATCTTCTGAAACTCCAAATGGCACTCAAATTCAAAGAGAATGCATAGATGCTTAGCTATAATTGTAAAACATACCAAATAGGAAATTTGGGATGTTACAGGTGGCAAAGTGAACAAATGTATATTGGATATACATGTTATTGATGTGTACTTTACTAGTGTTTATAGCAACCCCTCGGTATTTGATTCTGGTTCAGTTGCTAAGAGTAATAACTCGAAATGGGAGTTACAAAATAAACAGAGACTAGTTAAGGGCGAGGTGATGATATGTGTTGGAAGTGATTTCAAGGTTGATAAGATCACCATCGCACATTCCCTTTACCTTCGGGATTAGTGTTGAACCTAAAATAAATGTTATTTGGTGTTTGCGTTGAGCATAACATGATTGGATCATGTTTATTGCAATACAGTTATTCATTTAAGTCAAAGAATAATTATTATTCTGTTTGCATGAATAAAACCTTCTATGGTCATACACCCAAGGTGAATGGTTTGTTGAATCTCGATTGTAGTGATACACATATTCATAATATTGATGCCAAAAGATGCAAAGTTGATAATGATAGTGCCACATATTTGTGGCACTGCCGTTTAGGTCATATTGGTGTAAAGCGCATGAAGAAACTCCATGCTGATGGGATTTTGGAATCACTTGATGCTTGCGAACCATGCCTCATGGGAAAGATGACTAAGACTCTGTTCTCCGGAATAATAGAGCGAGCAACTAACTTATTGGAAATAATACATACTGATGTATGCGATCCGATGAGTGTTGAGGCTCATGGCGGGTATCATTATTTTCTGACCTTCACAGATGATTTGAGCAGATATGGGTATATATACTTGATGAAACATAAGTCTGAAACATTTGAAAAAGTTCAAAGAATTTCAGAGTGAAGTGGAAAATCATCGTAACAAGAAAATAAAGTTTCTACGATCTGATCGCGGAGACGAATATTTGAGTTATGGGTTTGGTCTTCATTTGAAACAATGTGGAATAGTTTCGCAACTCACGCCACCTAGAACACCACAACATAATGGTGTGTCCGAACGTCATAACCGTACTTTATTAGATATGGTGCGATCTATGATGTCTCTTACCGATTTATCACTATCATTTTGGGGTTATGCATTAGATACAGCTGCATTCATGTTAAATAGGGCACCATCTAAATCCGTTGAGACGACACCATATGAACTGTGGTTTGGCAAGAAACCTAAGCTATCGTTTCTTAAAGTTTGGGGCTGCGATGCTTATGTGAAAAAGCTTCAACCTGATAAGCTCAAACCCAAATCGGAGAAATGCGTCTTCATAGGATACCTAAAGGAGACTGTTGGGTACACCTTCTATCACAGATCCGAAAGCAAGATATTCATTGCTTAGAATGGATCCTCTATAGAGAAGGAGTTTCTCTCGAAAGAAGTGAGTGGGAGGAAAGTAGAACTTGATGAGGTAATTGTACCTTCTCTCGTGTTGGAAAGTAGTTCATCACAAAAATCAGTTCCGGTAATGTCTACACCAATTAGTGAGGAAGCTAATGATAATGATCATGAAACTTCAGATCAAGTTACTACCGAACCTCGTAGGTCAACCAGAGTAAGGTCCGCACCAGAGTGGTACGACAATCCTGTTCTGGAGGTCATGCTACTTGACCATGATGAACGTACGAACTATGAGAAAGCAATGATGAGCCCAGATTCCGCAAAATGGCTTGAGGCCATGAAATCTGAGATAGGATCCATGTATGAGAACAAAGTATGGACTTTGGTTGACTTGCCCGATGATCGACAAGCCATTGAGAATAAAATGGATCTTCAAAAGGAAGACGGATGCTGACAGTAGTGTTACTATCTACAAAGCTCGACTTGTCGAAAAGGTTTTTTGACAAGTTCGAGATGTTGACTACGATGAGATTTTCTTACTCGTATCGATGCTTAAAGTCTGTCCGAATCATGTTAGCAATTGCCACATTTCATGAAATCTGGCAAATGGATGTCAAAAACTACATTCCTTAATGGATTCCTTAAAGAAGAGTTGTATATGATGCAACAAGAAGGTTTTGTCAATCCTAAAGGTGCTAACAAAATGTGCAAGCTCCAGCGATCCATCTATGGACTGGTGCAAGCATCTCGGAGTTGGAATATACGCTTTGATAAGTTGATCAAATCATATAGTTTTATACAGAATTGCGGTGAAGCATGTATTTACAAGAAAGTGAGTGGGAGCACTACAGCCTTTCTGATAAGTATATGTGAATGACATATTGTTGATCGGAAATGATGTAGAATTTTCTGGAAAGCATAAAGGAGTGTTTGAAAGGATTTTTTCAAAGAAAGACCTCGGTGAAGCTGCTTACATAGTGGGTATCAAGATCTATAAAGATAGATCAAGACGCTTGATAAGATTTTTTCAATGAGTACATACCTTGACAAGATTTTGAAGTAGTTCAAAATGGAATAGTCAAAGAAGGAGTTCTTCCCTGTAAGGTGTAAAGTTGAGTAAGACTCAAAACCCAACCACGGCAGAAAATAGAAAGAGAATAAAAGTCATTCCCTATGCCTCAGCCATAGGTTCTATAAAGTATGCCATGCTGTATACCTTGCTATGAGTTTGGCAAGGGGGTACGATAGTGATCTAGGAGTAGATCACTGGACAACGGTAAAAGTTATCCTTAGTTACCTTAGAGGACTAAGGAAATATTTCTCGATAATGGAGGTGATAAAGAGTTCATCGTAAAGAGTTACGCTGATGCAAGCTTTTACACCGATCCGGATGACTCTGAGTCTCAATCTGGATACATATTGAAAGTGGGAGCAATTAGCTAGAGTAGCTCCATGCAGAGCATTGTAGACATAGAACATTTGCAAAATACATACGGCTTTTAATGTGACAGACCCATTGACTAAGCTTCTCTCACAAGCAAAACATGATCACACCTTAGTACTCTTTGGGTGTTACTCACATAGCGATGTGAACTAGATTATTGACTCTAGTAAAACCCTTTGGGTATTAGTCACATGGCAATGTGAACTAATCACATGGTGATGTGAAACTATTGGTGTTAAATCACATGGCGATGTGAACTAGATTATTGACGAGAATGATGTGATGGACAAGACCCATCCGTTAGCTTAGCATAATGATCGTTTAGTTTTATTGCTATTGGTTTCATCATGACTTATACATGTTCCTCTGACTATGAGATTATGCAACTCCCGAATACTGGAGGAACACCTTGTGTGCTATCAAACGTCAAACGTAACTGGGTGATTATAATAAAGATGCTCTACAAATGTCTCCAAAGGTGTTTGTTGGGTTGGCATAGATCGAGATTAGGATTTGTCACTCCGTGTATCGAAGAGGTATCTCTAGGCCCTCTCGGTAATGCACATCACTATAAGCCTTGCAAGCAATGTGACTAATGAGTTAGTCACGGGATGATGCATTACGGAACGAGTAAAGAGACTTGCCGGTAATGAGATTGAACTAGGTATGGTGATACCGACGATCGAATCTCGGGCAAGTAACATACCGATGACAAAGGGAACAATGTATGTTGTTATGCGGTTTGACCGATAAACATCTTCGTAGAATATGTAGGAGCCAATATGAGCATCCAGGTTCCGCTATTGGTTATTGACCGGAGATGTGTCTTGGTGATGCCTACATAGTTCTCGAACCCGTAGGGTCCGCACGCTTAACGTTCGATGACGATTGGTATTATGAGTTT
The DNA here is from genome assembly GCA_021605205.1 of Aegilops longissima. Lineage (NCBI taxonomy): Eukaryota > Viridiplantae > Streptophyta > Magnoliopsida > Poales > Poaceae > Aegilops > Aegilops longissima. Next base: position 635,332,893 of record CM038679.1, read on the forward strand.
ATGTGATTTGATGTACCGAAGTTTGTTCGGAGTCCCGGATGAGATCACGGACATGAAGAGGAGTCTCGAAATGGTCGAGAGGTAAAGATCGATATATTGGAAGGCTATATTCGGACATCGGAAAGGTTCCGAGTGATTCGGGTATTTTTCGGAGTACTAGAGAGTTACGGGAATTCACTGGGGGAAGTAGTGGGCCTTAATGGGCTATACGGGAAAGGAGAGAAGGGCCTCATGGGGTGGCTGCGCGCCCCCATGGCAAGTACGAATTGGAGCAGGGAGGCGGCGGTGCCCCTCTCTTTCCTTCTCCCTCTCCTACTCCTTCCCTCTCTCCCCTCTTGGAAAAGGAAGGGGACTCCAACTAGGATTGAGAATCCTAGTTGGACTCCCCCTATAGGCGCGCCCTTCCTAGGCCGTCCTCCTCCTCCTCCCTCCTTTATATACGTGGCCAAGGGGGCATCCCAAAGCACAACAGACAAGTTGATCTTTAGCCGTGTGCGATGCCCCCCTCACAATTTTCCACCTCGGTCATATCGTCGTAGTGCTTAGGCGAAGCCCTGCGCCATTAACTTCATCATCAACGTCACCACGCCGTCGTGCTGACGGAACTCTCCCTCGCCTCAGCTCGATCTAGAGTTCGAGGGACGTCACCGAGCTGAACGTGTGCAGATCGCGGAGGTGCCGTGCATTCGGTACTTGATCGGCTGGATCGTGAAGACGTTCGACTACATCAACCGCGTTACTTAACGCTTCCGCTTTCGGTCTACGAGTACGTGGACACACTCTCCCCGCTCGTTGCTATGATTCTCCTAGATAGATCTTGCGTGATCGTAGGAATTTTTTTGAAATACTACGTTCCCCAACAGTATTTCCCTCAGTTATGAGACCAAGGTTATCAAACCAGTAGGAGAACCAAGCAACACTATGTAAACAACACGTGCACACAAATAACAAATACTCGCAACCCGACATGTAAAAGGGGTTGTCAATCCCTTTCGGTAGCGGCGCCAGAAATTGGCAAACGGACGTGAATAAATTGTAGTATATTGATAGATCGAACGCCAAATAAAATAAATATAGGAATAAATTGCAGCAAGGTATTTTTGTATTTTTGGTTTAATAGATCTGAAAATAAAAGCAAAGGAAAATAGATCGCAAAGGCAAATAATATGAGAAAGAGACCCGGGGGCCGTAGGTTTCCCTAGTGGCTTCTCTCGAGAAAAATAACAAATGGTGGGTAAACAAATTACTGTTGGGCAATTGATAGAACTTCAAATAATCATGACGATATCCACGCAGTGATCATTATATAGGCATCACGTCCAAGATTAGTAGACCGACTCCTGCCTGCATCTAGTACTATTACTCCACACATCGACCGCTATCCAACATGCATATATTGTATTAAGTTCATGGGGAAACGGAGTAATGCAATAAGAATGATGACATGATATAGAAAAGATCTATTTATGTAGAAATATACTCCATCGTTTTATCCTTAGTAGCACTTCTATCACTGGGATCAAGCAGCGTAAGATCGAACCCACTACAAAGCACCCCTTCCCATTGCAAGATAAATAGATCAAGTTTGCCAAACAAAACCCAAATATCGGAGAAGAAATACGAGGCTAAAAAAATCATGCATATAAGAGATCAAAGAAGATTCAAATTACTTTCATGGATAGAAAGATAGATCTGATCATAAACTCAAAGTTCATCCGATCCCAACAAACACACCGCAAAAAGAGTTACATCATACGGATATCCAAGAGACCATTGTATTGATAATCAAAAGAGAGAGAGGAAGCCATCTAGCTACTAACTACGGACCCAAAGGTCTACAAAGAACTACTCACACATCATCAGAGAGGCACCAATGGAAGTGGTGAACCCCTCTGTGATGGTGTCTAGATTGGATCTGGTGGTTCTTGACTCTGCAGCGGCTGGAATTGATTTTCGTCGACTCTCCTAGAGTTGCTTGAATATTGGGGTGTTTATAGAGTAAAGAGGCGGTCCAGGGAGCACCCGAGGTGGGCACAACCCACCAGGGTGCGCCTGAGCCTCCTGGCGCACCCTGGTGGGTTATGCTCCCCTCGGAGCACCCCCAGGTGCTTCTTCAGCTCATTGGTTGTCTTCTGGTCCAGAAAAATCTCCAAAAAGTTTCGCTGCGTTTGGACTCCGTTTGATATTGAATTCCTGCGATGTAAAAAACATGCAAAAAAAACAACAACTGACACTTGGCACTATGTCAATAGGTTAGTACCAAAAAATATAAAATGATTATAAAACATCCAAGAATGATAATATAATAGGATGGAACAATCAAAAAATATAGATACGTTGGAGACGTATCAACATCCCCAAGCTTAATTCCTGCTCGTCCTCGAGTAGGTAAATGATAAAAACAGAATTTTTTATGTGGAATGCTGCCTAACATGTCATCTCATATTCTTTTCTTCATAGCATGGACATTTGGACTTTTATATTGTTCAAAGCAATAGTCTAGTTTTGACATGATAACTTAAATACTCAAGCATATCAGCAAGCAACCAAGTCTTTCAAAATATCAACGCTAAAATAAGTTATCCCTAGCCCATCATGCTCAGTCATTGATCCATTCATGAAACACACCCGCATATTAGCCACACCCAATACTCAAGTACGATCACAATGCCTTCTAGTAGGTGCTTTTATAATAGAAGATGGAGACTCAAATTAAAAATAAAAATTGCATAAAGTAAAAGAAGGGCCCTTCGCGGAGGGAAGTAGGGATTTGTAGAGGTGCTAGAGCTCAAAGCGAAACACTTAGAGATAAAAACATTTTGGGAGGTGTGTCTTTCCCATCAAAGAAAACGACTTAGAGTTCCCAACACTTTCCATGCTAGATATATCATAGGCGCTTCCCAAACAAAAATTAAAGTTTATTCCTTTTTCCACCATACTTTCACTTTCCATGGCTAACCGTATCCACGGGTGCCTTCCATACCAATACTTTCCAAGGAATTTATTATTTGACAACATAAAGTAAATTCATTTTTCATTTTGGGACTGGGCATCCCTAATACCTTTGCCTTACTCTCGTGCAATAACAAGTGAATAAACACTCATTGTGAGAATAACACATTTAGCATGGAAAATATTAGCCACCCCTCACCGCTTCGCGAGCGGTACGAACACAAAAAGAGAAGTTTATTTGAAAATTAGAGATGGCACATACAAATTTGCTTAGAACGGCAAAAGAATAACGCATATAGGTAGATATAGTGGACTCATGTGGCAAAACTGGTTTAAAGGTTTTTGGATGCACAAGTAGTGATCACACTTAGTGCAAAATGAAGGCTAGCAAAAGATTGAGAAGCGACCAACCAAGAAACGAATAATCTCATAAGCGAGCATTGAGCATAATTAATACCGAATAATGCACCACAAGTCTATACTTCTATATCTATACTTATACTAATTACAGACTTTCTAAAAATTCCTACGTTAATTAGATTCTACGAGCCGTTAATCTGGTGGGACCAAGTTATAATGGTTTACGAGCCGTTAATCTGGTGGGACCAAGTTATAACGGTGTAGATTAACCCATATAAATAGAAATTCCCACATTAATGAAAAACTCATCTGGTGGGACCGAATTATAAAGGTGTAGATTAACCCGTGTAATCTAAGTAAACTTGGAAGAAAAGAACACATAGTTCGGTTAAGGAATCTTAGGCCCTAAAAAATATATTCTGCCTTTGACCTTTGCAACTCGCACGAGCCGTGCACCAGGCCTCCAGTTTGAGAAACCAGTTTACCTTGAAAAAAGCATCGAGCCGCTTTCTCCCCATCAATTCCGATCTGGCATATTTCCTCTTCACAAACGAGATTCATGTTGACCTAATTTTCCTGGACCCTCTCTCCTGCACGCATCGCGGTTAGCACTGTCGTCGGTCGCTGCCAGATCAAGAACGACAAACATATCATGCGTCTGGTCCAGCACCTGGACGGAGAGCCAGACTAGGAACGGCGGACATGTCATGCGTTCCGTTCGGCGGCTGGTGCGGAGAAGGAAGCGTGGCGAGGAACGAGCGCACACCATGAGTTCGGTCCGGTGGCTGGTGCGGACAAGGAAGCGCGGCTACGTAGTTGAAGCCTGGAAGTAGGCGATGAGGTTCTCAAGGTTTTGCTTGGATTCGCCACCACCTCCTCCCTCTTGCGGCATCTCCTTTCCAGAAGGAGGATGTTTTGCTAGCACAAACTGGGCTTCCACCATGTACGCAATTCTCTCTTTCTCTCTCTTCTGCCCCTTGCTAATGATTTCTTTGTGAGATTACGTAATGACGTAGGCTTCTTTTTTAGGGGCCTTTGATGATTTATTTTTATTTATTTTAAATTTCTCAGCAATTGTGTGAAGGCCAACCTCATTGTTGACAATATGAATAGCAGATTTCGCATGGACCAAGAGATGAATAATTAAAATCATTACCACTGGCATAGCGTTCATACTACTGCCTACATGCTACAACCAATTTCCTAGGAAGAAGTAGACACATCCTTAATTTCTAACCCAATGCATGATTTATACTGACAACTAGCCTGTTGTTGTAGATAGCTGAATGTATTATTATTTCTGGATATATATACCTTGATATTTCCACATTAGATCGCAAAGTTGTTGTTTAAATCAGCGGTCGATGTTCCCATCATTGATCACTTTGTTGCACACAAATTAAAAATTAAGAAGCATTTTTTCTCAACTGTTCCCGGGTAGGTGTCGCCTATCAGAAGCTCGGAGCTGGTTATTCTGATTACACAGTCAATTCCTTAACTAGATCATGCCAAATTAGAATTACACAATTAGACCAAGTATTGTATGGATGAAATGGGCATCGAGTGGTGAGGGGCCAGGAATTGGCGATGGTTATAAAGGTTTCAGGAAGATTTACTGTGTGAGCAAACTGTAAGTTTTCTTCTAGAATTACTTAGGCTTATGGTTAGTGTTTCCATTTAGCTAGATGGCTCAACTTTATTTCCTGATATAGTGTGCCCTTTATGTTGACAATATTGAGTATTGTTTGGTTATCAATTAGATCATAAAATGTTTGTTACATATAATTAATTTCTAAGTAAAGGCTTTGATCCTCGAGTGGCTCTTCCAGTCCCATAGGCGGTAATTCCCGTGATAAACCGGTGCACATAATTTCATTCGAGCGAGTGAATATTACCGTGTGTATGTGCAAATGGAACCTGATCTTAACTTCTGTAGAATATAGGTACAGATATGATTATATAAGCCTGGTGATTTTTGTATTCGAATACAGATTATATTTGCTTCCAATCTCTATTCGAAGTGGGTGCCATATGGGTCCTAACAAATATCAGCAATTGTCACCCTTCATATCCCGGTGAATATAAGGATTGAGAATGAAGCACTGTTGTTACATCTAACAGCGACCTGCTAGGTAACGCACATCTACAGATCATGTTGGTATGTCTTCCTTTTTGTTTGCAATGTGATTAGCAGTACGTTTCCATTGAGTTTATGGATGTGATCAAATATGCTTTTTTTCATGACTTGAGCTTTCAAATGTAAAATGAAACTTACCACGTATTTCCCAACATCAAATTACTCAGAGTTAAGGTTTCGAAGTAAATATTCCACAAATTTCCATTTTAATGAGTCGCTTTTAATTCAGAGAAAGATTCATGGGTTTTGTTTTATGAATGCCAAATTCTCTTACCTGATAAATCTAAAAAATGTTCGCTTAACCAATAGGCAGTAATTTCCTGATATAAATATTTTTTAATGTTTTATCAAAAATATAATTTTGATGATGCTTATGATTTTGAGAAGAAATTGGAGGACATATGTATTAAAAACATATTAGTTCATATCAATACTTAATATAATACATTGTAGAAGCTAGCCCGTGCAAGTGCACGGGTTGACGACTAGTAGGATATAATTTCCTTGCATGACTATTGACTTTCGTGCTTGCATAGGGAATCACAAACCTTAACACCAATATTCTTACTAAAGCATAATTACTCATTAAGATGACTCACATATCACATCATCATATCTCAAAACAATTACTAAGAATCAAGTTTATTTTGTCCAATGATCTTCATGAAACTTTTTATTATATCCTTCTTGGATATCTATCACTTTGGAACTAATTTTCATGTGTTGCTTTTGAAAACCTCAAACAAATATAAGTGAAGATCATGAGCATAATATTTCTTTCTCTCAAATTAATTTACGTGAGAATTTTTTGAAAATTTTACTAACTCTCAAATAAATATAAGTGAAGCAAGATAGCATTTCTTCAAAAATACTAAAGCACACTGTCGGTGTCAAAACCGGCGGATCTCGGGTAGGGGGTCCCGAACTGTGCGTCTAGGCGGATGGTAACAGGAGACAAGGGACACGATGTTTACCCAGGTTCGGGCCCTCTTGATGGAGGTAAAACCCTATGTCCTGCTTGATTGATATTGATATTGTGGATGTTTACAAGAGTGGATCTACCACGAGATCAAGGAGGCTAAACCCTAGAAGCTAGCCTATGGTATGATTGTAAGGGTTGTTGTGATCGTTCTACGGACTAAAGCCATCCGGTTTATATAGACACCGGAGAGGGCTAGGGTTACATAGAGTCGGTTACAATGGTAGGAGATCTACATATCCGTATCACCAAGCTTGCCTTCCACGCCAAGGAAAGTCCTATCCGGACACGGGGGGAAGTCTTCAATCTTGTATCTTCATAGTCTTGGAGTCCGGTCGATGATGATAGTCCGCAAATGATAGTTCGGTGATGATGGTAGTCCGCTATCCGGACACCCTTAATCCAGACTCCTCAAGAGTCCCTCGAACCATGCTTCAATGACGATAAGTCCGCGTGTATATTGCTTGGCATTGCAAGGCGGGTTCCTCCTCCAAATGATAGAAGATTGGGAACACCAGATAGTGTCCGCTCGCAAAATAAACTCCACATTTCACCGCAGAGAGAATAATAATATATACACAAGTTCAATCTGCCGACGCTTTCCGTGGCATGACGTCACACCACTACCAAGCCATTACTCAATTGTTTTTACTTTACCACCTCGGCGCATTTAGCGAAGCGGTTTCCTCGGCACGTCTTGTCGAGCGTAGATCGTGTTTCCCTTAATCCGGGATTCTCATCAATACGGGCGTGGTAACCCAACGCGTCATTGATGGTGACGCTTGGGAGATAAGCGAGTTTTACCAGGGCGGTGGGGGCGCGTGAGACTTCGCCCGCCCATATAAGGGATAAGGATTCACCTTCTCACCCACGCCTTCTTCCTCCTTTGCTTATCCATCTCCACAAGACTCGAGCTCCAGCGCCCAAGTTCGCAAGATCTCGCCTCAACCTTCTCCGACCATGTCCAGAGCGGGAGGTAAATGGTTGGCCTCCACCGTTAAGGAGGAGCAATCGCCAAACTGCTTGGCGCGGATACCTTTTCGGCGATATCGCGCACCGGCTGCCCGACGAGGGCAGCTCATCCCCACCCCTGGCCCCATGAGAGGGTCGCGTCTTTCTTTCCCACTTCCTCCGCGGACTGGGTTTTCCACTTTACCCCTTTGTCCGGGGCTCATGTTCTACTACGGCCTGGATTTCCATGATCCGGCGCCAACTTCATCCTCAACATCTCGGCGTTTATCGTCAGTGCGAGGCCTTCCTTCGCATCCAGCCCCACTTCGACTTGTGGCTCAAGACCTTCAATGTCAAGCAAGGTAGTGAAGGGCATTCAAGCGGAGTGCGGAGGCGCCATGTTGGGCAAGATGCCCAACGCCCTTGGTTCAAGGGGCCTTCGTGGAATCTGTCAAGGGGTGGCAATCGGGTGGTTCTACATCACCGAGCAGCGTGACCCTAAATGGGTGGCGGCCCCGAGTTTAGATCTGGTATCCCCACGCAGCTCACCTCCTGAAAAGAGAAGGGCTTGCTGTGGGGCAGTTTGAAGGAGCCGACGGACTCCAAGCACAGACGAGAAGTGGTGAAGAAGCTCAGCTGGTTAACGTGGTCCAAGTCATGCTCGTCCGCGGATTCTCCCATGCCAAGAGCGGGCATTCAATCTATGGGAGTTCGATCCGAATAGCACCAGCGCTGAACAAGCTCTTCGACACAACGTCTGAAAGGCGCTGGAAGGTGCTGTTTAAGGGCGCCGGGTTCCCGCATCCGCGATCAAGATCGCGATTTCGCTCAGCGCCTTGGTGACGAGGTAAGTGATTCTACCCTTTGCGGGACACTTTCGTTTTCCATAGTTTGACTCTATCGGTTTTAATTTCCCTTTTCCTTTGACATGATCGGATGAAGAAGGCGGGCAGATTACTGTCCGGCTCTGTGCCGAAAATCCAATGAGACGCCGTCTAGCGAGGCTGCTGGTTCCGCACCGCACGTGGTGCCGAGAAGAAGGCCAAGAAGGAGGCCACGGTGCTCGAAAGAGTGCCAATTTTCAGGTGTCCGACGACTCGGGGCTGACTCCTCCCGAAAATGAGGAGGAGGAAGAGGACTCTCTCGGAGGAGGAGAGAGGAAGAGGAAGGCTTCCCAACCGGGAGGCCAAGGGTCCAAGAGGGAAGGACTATTCCCGGACAGCTCCGCTAACATCAACGCTGGCGAGGAAGAATGACCTTCAAGGGCCAGGCCTCCGGCGAGATCGTAAGCATCCGGATTCCTGAATGATTTATAATTTCTTTTCTGCGCCACATAGTGTCATTCTAATGCCGCATACCGCCTGTAGTCCGCCGGTGATGATCTCCCGCTTCATCGAAGGGTCGCTGGCTTCGTCGGATGTAGACTCCATCCCGACCGCCTCCACCCTCGCGACGCCGAAGACGCCGAGGTGGGATCCCTAGAAGGGACCCATCGGGGAGGCTCGGGCGCCACAAGGCGCCTCGACTTTTGCGCCGACTCCTAACGGAACCCGCAGTGGTTCCGAGTCCGGCAGCGCCCTTCGATCGAAGGGCAAGACCGTGACGCCGGGCGGCTTCCGTCCCAACCGGGGCGCCGGGCAATTGTTGAGGCGCTGCAGAGCGCTTCCATCGAGGAAGAACACCGCACTATTATGAGTGCGGTGATTCAAGGTGCAGCTTCGCCAAAGGCGGGCTGACCAAGCTCGCAATAGCCTTCTATCGAGCTTTGAGGTAAAAAGTTAAAATATGCAATGTAATACCGCATAGACAGTAGCCCGATGCTCGGTTCGGTGTTCGGAAAGAAAAGCGGACCGAGGATCTAAAGAAAAGATATACGCAGGGTTGCTAAAAATTATTTCAATATGGGTTGCAGGCTGCGCTGCTGACCTCTGACCGATCATGGAGGTCGGTGCGTTGAAGCAGAGCTCGAGCGGTCCGGCAAGAGCTCGGCCGCGCCAGGAAGCAGCTCCAAGACAAAGAAGGTGAGTAACACCACTTTGAATTTGTACCTTACAGAAAAGGATTTAGGTTGCGACAAGAAATAACAAGGATAACATGGTACTGCAGGGCCACTTAACGAGGTGGCGGCCTCAAGGAGGCCGTGTCCGCAGCCGAACGCAATGCGCCACGAACGCAGGCAGAACGAGAAAAACAAGAGGCGAGGGTGGCGGTGGTTCAGCAAGAGCTCCGTGCTCTCATGGAAAAGCATGAGAGCTTGAGCGTGACTCAAAGACTCGAGAGTCCGAGCTTGCCTCGCCTCGAAAGTGCCAAACCGCCAAAGCCGAGGCCCATAAGTCCCTTCAGAGGTTGAATTGATGAAGAAGATAGCGGCGGTAAGGCATTTTTCATGCAAAGCAAGCATGTGAATGTAAATTACGTGCTACTTACCCGAATTCGGAGCTCTCGTAGGCGTTTATAGATCTGCCTCGCAGCGTGTCTCGATGTCACCGCATTCTACCGAGCCGAGGAGGGAGCTCAACAGAGAAGGTCTTCGGTCTCAAGATGTCGAGGCCGCCATCCGGTGTTTTAGCGACCAGTGAAGCAGCTGGTCGAACTCACAAGGTGGCCGAGCAGGCCATGAAGGGCTCATAGTCCGGTGTGGCTGGAGAGGCCATGCCCAGGAGCTACTTCCTCGTCGACGGCTGGTGGATCGTGCCCTGGGTGGAGGTTATCAAGCGCCGCCGTATTGAAGGTGCTTGTCGGGCCCTTGCCCGCGCAAAGGTGCATTGGGGCAAGCTGGATGCGGAGAAGCTAATCACTGACGCGCCACCAGCGGGCAAGGAGCATCGTACGCCCGAACTTTACTATAAGGCTGTCCTGAAGGGTGCCCGCAAGATTGCGGATGAGTGCCCTAGGGATGTAATTATTGAGTGAATTCGCAATGTGTTATCCTGTGCGCTGAAAACTTTGTTCATATGCGCTAAGCAACGCTTGTTTAATTTAAAATATTACCTTCTGTGCGGCCGTTTATTAAATCTGAGAGATGGCAAGTCGTCGGCTTCAGCCCCCATGCCACGAGTGTTGGGGTGTTCGGGATAAACTTGAGCACTCTTGTTCCCATTTTTGGGTCCATCTAGGAGGCGCCAACACAACGAACAAGGCAACCGGACTTATAGTGCTTGAACACTCTCACTTAGCCATAGAATTCTATAATTTTAAATTTCGGTGAAGCCCCTAGTATTCGAAGACCAATTGGGGCGCTATCCACGCCTTCATTGGACATAATCCGAACTTCGCTCGAGCGGCGAGGTCTTTAAGGACCCGAAGGACCTCTCGAACAGCGACCAGTCTCGCCTTATCGTGCGGTCAGTTTTAGCTTTCTCCACTGAGGCGTTAACCCGGCTCAACCGGGGCGCAATCGCAGTGGTTCTCCTAGTGCTACCTTAGCCGATAGAACGAAAACGTAAGGTGCCAAACGTGGGAGACGGGCAAACCCAACTATTGACCCAAGGCAGGATTCGGAGCTGATTCATATAATGCTATAAGTTCGGGGTGCCGCACTTGTGAAAGTGTGCGGACTTTATCACACCATAAAGCGGAGGACATAAGCCCCTGGTGTGTTTGGCCGTACCAGGATGCACGGGTGCAACATGTCGTAAATGAACATATATATATATATATATATATATATATATATATATATATATATATAAAGTAATGCAATTAAAGGCAAAAGTGCTGCATTTTATTCGAGAAGATATGCTATCGCGAATGATACAAATAGTGCGGAAAGCAAGGGATTGACGAATTAAAGGCGTCTCTCTCGAGGGTAGGCATGGAATGTTGTATTGTAACGAAATTTAATGCTCATGATGGAGACCACCGAGTGTTCGTCGTGGCCTTTGTCCTTCCCTGGCTGTTGCATCATGAGTTCGGCAGGTTCGCCACGGACTGAGTTCTGTATAAAAAGAGAAAATGAATAGAAAAAGAGCGACACACTTGGGAGCCCCCGTGTGGTCGAACCGCACTCTGGTCTGCTGTGGTTGTGCCCTTCCCCTATGCCCATGGTATCTCCAGGCGTAATGATGTACACGAGAGATTGTCTTGCGCTTTTGCGAGGGCTGGGGTTAGGGCCGCATTACTCTGCTGCGACGGAACGTGCTGTGGTCTTGGTTGATGTTGCTCCGGCACGTTTGGTCGTGTCCGGTCTTTTAACGGCCGGACTCGAGAATTGCCTTAAAAGGCTGCTCAGTATTTCTGCCGCGAGAGCCATCAGATGTTCCTCCGCTCGGAGGGAGCGCCGTGTTTCCATTGACCGTGATGACTCCACGAGGGCCTGGCATCTTGAGCTTAAGGTATGCATAATGCGGCACGCGCTGAACTTTGTAAACGCGTTCGTCCGAAAGCAGAGCGTGATAGCCGCCGCGAACGGGACTATGTCAAAGATTAGCTCCTCGCTCGAAATTATCCGGGATCCGAAGACCACTTCGATGTAATCGAGCCTGTACAATTGGCCTCGACACCGGTATGACGCCTTTGAAGGTCGTGCGTTGTAGGTTTAATCCTTGAAGGGTCTATGCCCATCTTGCGCCGTATCTTGATAAAGCAGGTTCAGGCTCTGCCGCCGTCCATCGGGACTCTCGTGAGGTGAAATCCATCAACGATTGGGTCTAAAACCAATGCGCGAATCCGCCATGGCGGATATTGGTCGGATGGTCTCTTCGATCGAAAGTGATCGGGCAAGAGGACCATGGGTTAAATTTTGGGGCGATGGCTCCATCGCATATACGTCCCTTAGTGCACGCTCCGCTCCCTCTTGGGAATATCGTTGCGTATATCATGTTTACCGTCCGAACTTGAGGGGGAATCCTTTGTCCTCTGTTGTTCGGGCGCGGGTCTCTTCCTCGTCATCGCTGTAGCCCCTTGTCACTGTTTTCGGTGATTAATTTGCTGCTGCTTGAATACCCAACAATCTCTGTTGGTATGGTTAGCTGGCTTTTCAGGGTTCCATGTATTTGACAAGAGCGGTCGAGTATTCGGTCCAAATTGGATGGGCCCGAGTGATTCTTTTGAATGGCTTCTTCCGTTGACGGGTTTGAGCCTCGGAATCCGGCGTTGACCGCCGTATCCTCATTCTTGCCGCCGCCAATGCGGCGTTTGTTTTGTTTCGACGCAACCTGCCATTGCGGTCCTTGGTATCCGGACTGCCAGCGTTTTTTTGAGGTTGTTACCGTGAGCGAGCCAGCTATCCTCTCCCGCATGTAAGCGGGTCATGAGGGATGTGAGGGATGCCATAGATTTCGGCTTCTCCTGTCCTAGGTGCCGGGCCAGCCACTCGTCGCGGATGTTATGTTTGAAGGCAGCGAGTGCCTCTGCATCGACGATTTGATTTTTCTTTGTTAGGAACCGTGTCCAGAATTGCCTGGCCGATTCGTCTGGCTACTGGATTATGTGGCTTAGGTCATCTGCGTCCGATGGTCGCACATACGTGCCCTGGAAGTTGTCGAGGAATGGGGCTTCCGTGTCTTCCCAAAGATCCAATTGACTCTGCGGGCAGGCTGTTAAGCCAATGCCGAGCTGGTCCTTTAAGCTTGAGCGAGATATTTGATGGCGTGAAGATGCCGCCATGGGCCATGTGTATATGGAGGAGATAATCCTCAATCCGCACCGCTGGGTCTGTTGTGCCATCGTAGGATTCGATATTAATGGGTTTGAACCCTTCAGGATTTGATGATCCATTACTTCGCCGGTGAAGCATAGTGGGTGTCGGCGCCTCAGATTGAGCAATATCACGACGTAGCTCGAGAGAGCGTTGTTCGCTGTGTTCGCCCGGCGGAGTAGTTGTATCCGGTGCGACGGTATTCGTCGTGGGTCGTGGGGCGTCCACGTGATCCATAGATAGATCTGGATTGTCTTGCTTTGTCCTCCAATATATCTCGCAAGTCCGGCGCATTCCCCCGTGGCTTCCTGCTTTTAGAGCGATGCCGGGGTACGGTTTTGGTGGAGGGCTTGCACGCCTCTCTATCGCGGCCACGAGGTGGTCGGTCTGCTGTATTGTGCGCTGGTGATGCTGCCTCCTCTAATCGGGGGAGCAACTTGCGTTTTGGGTAACTTTTGGAGGGGCGTTCGAGTTCATACTCTTCGGCCGCGAGGACCTCGGTCCATCTGTCGGCCAGTAGGTCTTGATCAGCTTGAAGCTGTTGTTGCTTTTTCTTTAGGCTGTTTGCCGTGGCCATTAGCCTGCGTCTGAAACGCTCTTGTTCGACGGGATCCTCAGGCATGACGAATTCGTCATCGCCGAGGCTTGCCTCGTCTCCGGAGGGAGGTAAGTAATTGTCATCCTCGACCTCTTAAATGCTCGCCGCCTCTCCCGAGGGCTTGCTTCTACCTCCTCCCGCTGGATCGTCTTTGGAGGGAGTTGTCTTCGGCACCCTCTGGGTGTTATTATCTCTGTGCGGAATCTCCATTCTTGCCGTGGCGGGATTTAGAGCGGCGCCACGACGCCGGGCGCTTGGGCTGTTTCTTTAAGGAATCGGCCTCCGCTGCTTCTTCGCCGTCCCCATCTTTTGGGGTGTCCACCATGTATATGTCGTATGACGAGGTGGTCTTCCAGTGACCTGTAGGCACTGGTTCTTGGTAGTCTCCGGCATCTTCGTCCATACCGTCGATGTCTTCGGAGTCGTAGTCGAGTACGCCGGTTAAATCGTCAACGGTGGCTACGAAGTGGGTGGTGGGTGGGATCTGAATTTCTTCGTCATCCGCGTCCCAACCGTCCTGGCCGTAGTTCGGCCAGGGCTCTCCGGATAGCGAGAGATGCTTCAATGAATTTATGATATCGCTGAAGGGCGAGTGCTGCAAGATGTCCGCAGCGGTGAATTCCATGATCGGCGCCCAGTCGGATTCGACTGGCAGGGGCGCAGGAGGTTCGGAGTCCGGAAGGGAGTCCGGCACCTCGGAGTCATGGGCTTTACGTGGGACAAGGTAAGTGTTCGGCTCCATCGCCGTAGGAATTGCGGCTCCCGAGGCGGTGTCCAGCCATCCGCCCTGATTCGAGCGATCGGCTCCGGACAATGAGTCGGAGCGGATCCGGTGCGGCCTCAAGGTGCTGTCCGCGGCGAGTTAGGTCATGCCCATCGTGACAGCGCGGGCGCGCTCGGCTGTGGCTCGATCCATCGAGGATCAAGTCCCCGCGGATATCGGCCGTGAAGTTTAAGCTTCAAACCTGACTGACGGCGAGGCGTAGCTTCGATCTGCTCCGGATGGCCAAGGAGTTGCCCGCAGCGGCCGCCGAATATGAAGATCTGTCCGGGAGAAAGGTCTCACCCAGACTGCGCCGTTGTTGATTGAAGAGGCCATCAAGCCTATCGGTGACGACACGAGGAACTCTCAATGAAAGCACCAACGTCGGTGTCAAACCGCGGATCTCGGTAGGGGGTCCCGAATCTGTGCGTCTAGGCGGATGGTAACAGGAGACAAGGGACATGATGTTTACCTGTGTTCGGGCCCTCTTGATGGAGGTAAAACCCACGCCCTGCTTGATTGATATTGATATTGTGGATGTTTACAAGAGTGGATCTACCACGAGATCAAGGAGGCTAAACCCTAGAAGCTAGCCTATGGTATGATTGTAAGGGTTGTTGTGATTGTTCTACGGACTAAAGCCATCCGGTTTATATAGACACCGGAGAGGGCTAGGGTTACATAGAGTCGGTTACAATGGTAGGAGATCTACATATCCGTATCGCCAAGCTTGCCTTCCACGCCAAGGGAAGTCCTATTCGGACACGGGGGGAAGTCTTCAATCTTGTATCTTCATAGTCTTGGAGTCCGGTCGATGATGATAGTCCGGAAAATGATAGTTCGGCTGATGATGGTAGTCCGGCTATCCGGACACCCCTTAATCCAGGACTCCCTCACACACCGTGCTCAAAAAGATATAAGTGAAGCACTAGAGCAAATCCATAGCTCATAAAAATTTAAGTGAAGCATAGAGAGCAATTCTAACAAGTCATGGCACAATTTTGGCTCTCTCAAATAGGTGTGTACAGCAAGGAATCAAGACTAAAAACACAAAACAAAACACGCAACGACTCATATCATACAAGACGCTCCAAGCAAAACACATAGTATGTGACGAATAAAAATATAGCTTCGAGTAAAATACCGATGGTCGTTAGAAGAAAGAGGGGATGCCACTCGTGGCATCCCCAAGCTTAGTTGCTTGCTCTCTTTGGATCATAGCTTGGGATGCCGGGGCATCCCCAAGCTTAGGCTCTTCTTACTCCTTATTATTTCATCCATCGTAAGATAACCCAAAATTTGAAAACTTCAATCACACAAAACTCCAACAAAACCTTCGTGAGACCCGTTAGTATATGAAAGCAAATCACTACTATAAGTACTGTAGCAAACCAATTCATATTTTATTCTTGCATTATATCTACTGTATTCCAACTTTTCTATGGCAAAAAACTCATCAAAAAAAAAAAACCATAGAATCATCAAAACAAGCACACAACGCAAAGGAAACAGAATTTGTCAAAAACAGAACAGTCTGTAGTAATATGAATATTTAGAATACTTTTGTAACCCCAAAAATTCTGAAAAAATTAGGACCACGTGAGAAATTTGTATATTAATCTTATGCAAAAAGAATTGGTATTTTATCATGCTATGGTTAAAAATAAGAATTGTTTTTGTGAGTGCAAATTTTTCTATTTTTCAGCAAGATCAAACAACTATCACCCAAGAAGATCCTAGAGGCTTTACTTGGCACAAACACTAATTAAAAGAGGGAGAATGCTGGCAGCTGGAATTCTCTCTTATTACACATTATGTCACAATAATTATGCCTATTCTCTCTTATTTTACAAGGTTTACATAAAGAGGGAGAATGCTGGCAGCCGGAATTCAATGGAAAAGGAGCAAATATTAGAGACCTATTCTCGCACAACTCCAAAAGTCATGAAACTCCACGAAAGTTATTTTTGGAAATAATTAAAATACCGAAGAAGAAAATACGGAGGGGCCCACACCACTGCCCACGAGGGTGGGGGCGCGCCCTACCCCGGGCGCGCCTGCCTCGTGGGCCTCGATGGCCCTCTGGTGCCCATCTTCTGCTATATGAAGTCTTTCGTCCGAGAAAAAATCACAAGCAAGCTTTTGGGACGAGACTCCGCCGCCACGAGACGGAACCTTGGCGGAACCAATCTAGGGCTCTGGCGGAGCTGTTCTGCCGTTGACACTTCCCTCCGGGAGGGGGAAATCATCGCCATCGTCATCACCAACGATCCTCTCATCGGGAGGGGGTCCATCTTCATCAACATCTTTACCAGCACCATCTCCTCTAAAACCCTAGTTCATCTCTTGTACCCAATCCTTGCCTCTAAGTCTGAGATTGGTACTTGTAGGTTGCTAGTAGTGTTGATTACTCCTTGTAGTTGATTCTAGTTGGTTTACTTGGTGGAAGATCATATGTTCAGATCCATTATGCATATTAATACCCGTCTGATTATGAACATGAATATGATTTGTGAGTAGTTACGTTTGTTCCCGAGGGCATGGGAGAATTATTGCTATTAGTAGTCATGTGAATTTGGTATTCGTTCGATATTTTGATGAGATGTATGTTGTCTCTCCTCTAGTGGTGTTATGTGAACGTCGACTACATGACACTTCACCATCGTTTGGGCCTAGAGGAAGACACTGGGAAGTAATAAGTAGATGATGGGTTGCTAGAGTGACAGAAGCTTAAACCCTAGTTTATGCGTTGCTTCGTAAGGGGCTGATTTGGATTCATATGTTTCATGCTATGGTTAGGTTTACCTTAATACTTCTTTTGTAGTTGCGGATGCTTGCAATAGGAGTTAATCATAAGTGGGATGTTTGTCCAAGTAAGGACAACACCCAAGCACCGGTCAACCCACATATCAAATTATCAAGGTAACGAACGCGAATCATATGAACGTGATGAAAACTAGCTTGACGATAATTCCCATGTGTCCTCGGGAGCGTTTTCCTTTATATAAGAGTTTGTCCAGGCTTGTCCTTTGTTACAAAAAGGATTGGGCCACCTTGCTGCACTTTATTTACACTTGTTACTTGTTACCCTTTACAATTTATCTTATCACAAAACTATCTGTTACCTATAATTTCAGTGCTTGCAGAGAATACCTTGCTGAAAACCGCTTATCATTTCCTTCTGCTCCTCGTTGGGTTCGACACTCTTACTTATAGAAAGGACTATGATAGATCCCCTACACTTGTGGGTCATCAAGACTCTTTTCTGGCGCCATTGCCGGGGAGTGAAGCGCCTTTGGTAGGTGGAATTTGGTAAGTAAAAATTTATACAGTGTGCTGAAATTTACTGTCACTTGTTACTATGGAAAGTAATCCTTTGAGGGGCTTGTTCGGGGTATCTTCACCTCGACCAGTAGAGCAAAGAGTTGCTCCTCAACCTACTGAACCTACTGAAAATTAAAATGTTTACTTTGAAATTCCTTCGGGCATGATAGAGAAACTGTTGGCTAATCCTTTTGCAGGAGATGGTACTTTACATCCCGATTTACACTTAATCTATGTGGATGAAGTTTGTGGATTATCTAAGCTTGCAGGTATGCCCGATGATGTTATCAAGAAGAAGATCTTCCCTTTATCTTTGAAGGGAGATGCATTGACATGGTATAGGCTATGTGATGATATGGGATCATGGGACTACAAACGGTTGAAATTGGAATTCCATCCGAAGTTTTATCCTATGCATCTTGTTCATCGCGATTGTAATTATATATATAATTTTTGGCCTCACGAAGGAGAAAGCATCGCTCAAGCTTGGGGGAGGCTTATGTCAATGTTATATTCATGCCCCAATCATGAGCTCTCAAGAGAAATGATTATTCAAAGTTTTTATGCTCGGCTTTCTGACAACAATCACTCCATGCTCGATACTTCTTGTACTGGTTCTTTTATGATGAAGACTATTGAATTCAAGTGGGATTTATTGGAAAGAATTAAACGCAACTCTGAAGATTGGGATCTCGACGAAGGTAAGGAGTCAGGTATAACACCTAAGTTTGATTGTGTTAAATCTTTTATGAACATCGATGTTTTCTGTAAATTTAGCACTAAATATGGACTTGACTCTGAGATAGTAGCTTCTTTCTGTGAATCTTTTGCTGCTCATGTTGATCTCCCTAAGGAGAAGTGGTTTAAATATCATCCTCCCATAGAAGTAAAAGTAGTTGAACCTATTAAAGTTGAAGAAAATACTATCACTTATAATGATCCTGTTGTTCCTACTGCTTATGTTGAGAAACCACCTTTCCCTATTAGATTAAAGGATTATGCTAAAGCTTCAACTTTAGTCAACAAAAGTAATATTAGGACACACAAACCTCCTGATCAAGTTAAAGTTGAACCTAATATTGCTATGGTTAAAGACCTCTTGGCTGATAATATTGATGGGCATGTTATTTATTTCTGTGAGGAAACTGCTAGAATTGCTAAACCTGGTGCTAAAGATAAACATAGACCTGTGGTAGGCATGCCTGTTATTTCTGTTAAAATAGGAGATCATTGTTATCATGGCTTGTGTGATATGGGTGCTAGTGCTAGTGCAATACCTATTTCTTTATACAAAGAAATTATGCATGATATTGCACCTGCTGAGATAGAAGATATAGATGTTACCATTAAACTTGCCAATAATGTCTTCTGTTAATGTGGTGCAGACTCTGCAAAGTCGCATCCGAAGCCTTACCGAGAGAGGCATCAAACTTGTGGACGTCGTTCAAGTAATGCTGGTCCGCCGGATCATGCCGTGTCAGCGGCGGCCTATTTGTATGTGGGAGTTCAATCCAGAAGGGCGGCGGACCCTTCAGCACTTCTTCGGTGCTACGCACGAAGGGATGTGGATATTGTATTTCAGGGAGCGAGAGCAATGGACAGACACCACCAAAGACGTTGGCCTTGACTGCAATCATCCGGACACTCCGGTAAGCATTCAATCTCCGAACACCTTTCATTCAAGCATCTTTTGACAAGGCGCTAAACGGCCCGTCCTCATACAGGACTGGATAAAGAAGGCGGTGCTGATCTGGTGTCCAGCGCCCCTTCCCGAATATCCTGCGTCCACCCTGCTGATGCGGATGTTAATTCTGACACCGCACCAGGTGTATGGAGTGGGGGGTGAGAGCAGGGAGCCCAAAGGAGATGCCTGTCACGACAAGAAGCGGGCCGCCTCTGGAGGCCAGGAGGGGAAACCTTCCAAGAAAGGAAAAATGCCATCGTCGGACAGCTTGAGCCGGGCAAGCGATGTCGATGTAGAGCTTGATGATGAAGACGAACCTCCGGCCAGACCGTAAGTGAAGCGGGGTACTTTAACCATACCTCATTCTTTTCATTACTGAGGTAGTTTTCCGACATATGTACGTCCTCGCAGATTAACGCCTAGTGTTTCTCAATCGTCCTCCTCCTCGGGGGACCTTCTTCCAGGGATGATGAAAAATGACACACCTTCTCCGTCCTCCTCGCCCAGTAGGGCGGATGATCTTGAGGTGTCGTCCCGAAGGGCCCCTCCCGACCGGAAAGTAGCACAGTAAACGAGGAAGGAGTTACCCGAGGGTGATGCCTCTGTCACTCCCGGTTTGGGGGTCAAGAATGACGGCCCCGAACTATCCGGTTTACAACCGGAGATGATTCTAAAGGCAGGTAAGCGGATTCCTTTAAAGGAATGTCGTGCTCCGGCAACGATGTCCGAAGACCCAGGAGTGCCGGAGATGCTGACGGACATGCTGCGACAAGCGTCCGTTTCAGAGAAGCACCGTGCCTTAATGGCTACGGTGGTCGAAAAGGTCCTCTCCGCGAAGAGCGGGTTGAATGAGCCCTTCATGAGCCTTCTAAGGGGTTTTGAGGTTTGTGATGTAATTTTGTCAATAGAATATTATTGACCGAATGCACCTGTTGTATATGAAGTAGCCCCTGAGACTCGGATCTCCTTCAAAAGGAAGTGATCGGAGGATCGAAAAGATATTTGCAGGTACTAACCTTGGTTTAATTTGGAATACAGGCTGTCTCCCCTCCTGCTGCTGCCCGAAATTCAGAGGTAACTGAGCTGCAGCGAAAGCTGGATATTGCAGAGGATGACATTGCCTTGATCAACAGGCGTCTTGACGACTCGCAAGGTATATATGTTCGAGCGTTCCTTACACCAATGTGCTTACAATGTAAGCATGACTCTGAAGAGAGTTTGACATAAAATGTGCATCAATGCAGATGGTGCTGTCGCCATGGAAACTCTTCGGGTGGAGCTAGCCCGGGCCAAGGAACATGCCCGGTTTAGTAATGCGCTTCCGAAAAGGCATCGGCTGAATCAAAGGCCGAACAAGCCGCGCGACGCCAGGACAAGAAGGCTATGTTGTCAGGACCGGATTTTCGGGACATTAATTTCCCCAAAAATGGCCCTTGTGCTCACCAGCCCCAGGATTACTGTTAGCTGATGAGGCACAAACTTAATACAGAAATTCCAAGCAAATTACAAAATATGTAGTACAAGACCATTATGGCCTACGAGTACGACAAATGGTTTCTAGTGGCTGATGGCGGAAGCGGTTTGTGATCTCTCAGCGTCTATGGGACTCCATTTCCCACAGGAACAGCTGACCTGGATAACTCCTATCTTCGCGAGACTGCTGTCACCCGTGCGTAGGTCCAGGGGCTGTCCGCGCGACGCTCCTCTTCTTGCAAGAAATCTGGCCAAGACAATAGCAAGGGACAAGCCAATGAGTACTTTTGAATGTACTCGCAAACATTGTGAACACAGGTATAACATTCAAAATATAATCATGCTCCAAAATATTCTATGATCACAACGTCAGTCACAAAATAAAATCCATGATGCACACAAGCAAGTTATTCACGTAACACATGAATAATGCAATTAGAGTGTAGAAATAGAATGCCTCAGTCGGGCATCTGAGCGACACCACAGAAAGGGCTCATAAGTGAAATAAGTAACAACCATGCCGCAGTCGGGCATCTGTGCGACGCCACATAAAGGGCTCATAAAGTAAATACGTAATAAGCACGCCACGATCGAGGCCTCAAATGACACCACATAAAGGGCTTATATAGTAAATAGATAACAAGCATGCCATAGTCGGGCGTCTCAGTGACACCACATAAAGGGCTTATATAGTAAAAATAACAAACATGCCACAGTCGGGCGTCTGTGCGACACCACCTAAAGGGCTTATAACAGAATAATCACAGTGAATATCCAGGAGGTAGAACCGTCCCAAGGATACTCAATAAATCAAATAATGAAAATAGTTAGTCCACAGTAATAATAATCATAATCACCACATGTCACCAGTCATAATCAATGTTCCAACTTAGTAGCTTTTCCTCCCAAGACCGACACTAAGACCGACACTTGACCCATCCCAGATTGTAGTCCTTAACCATGGACACGGCTATTCGAATAGATGTTTAATCTCTGCAGAGAGTGTACTCTTTACCCATGGGTAACGGATTCCTTTAGGCCATCGGGACTAATTCCGTCTACGGTCTTTTGGTTGAAAACACAACTGACCGCACACACCAGCCTAACTCACCTGTGTCTGGAATCACCCATGACACCCGTTTAAGAAAAACTCTAAGTGGGGAGGCTACAACCTCGATTAGCATGGGATCACAAAATTTATACCGCGCGCAAACTAGGGGAGCTACCCCTTCGGCTACAACCGAAAACACCCATGCTCCCGGACCAGGTGGCATGTCTACCGGATGCCTCCGGTATCTTCCACCATGGCCTCTCTGTATGGTGTGTGCTAGGAAAGGGGTTGACAACTTACTGAACCTTACCCTACCTATGGCAGGGACAAGTGGTAGTACGAAACAAGTATGGGGGTTACCGGAACAAGACTCGATCTATGGTCGACTCAGGAGGCTTAAGTATTCCTTGCATGATTAGTATAACAATTTATACTTCTACCAATGCATGTAATCACCACTGACATACCTCATCATGCCATACGGACACAACCGTCTCGACGGAGGACTGGGGACAAACCCGTGTCTACCCAAGACAGAGGCTTTCCCGGATTCCTTCCGGTATGCATGAAAGGCATTTGATGGTGACTATTATAGCAAACATATCCAACTCTAATAGCATGCAATCATCAATATGCATTCATGAGTAGAAACGTATTATCACATGAAATAACGGATACTCCGTGTCGAGCTGGTGTTGTAACCGTGTAAATAACACACACAATATTATGCCAGGGTTCAGAATGCTTGCCTTCAAGTTGTGTGGAGGCAGGGTGCATCCTAAAACTGTTGAAGTTTTCTTCCTCTCCAAAAATCCTATTTTTTGAAAATATTGAATTAAAACATAGTTTCAATACAATACAAAAAAGTTGTCTGAATTTTTTTCAAATAAAACTGAAAATAAACTAGACAATATTAGAGAGAGGTAGGAAAAGGAATCAACTCATTTGGAGTTATAATTAAAAAGTTAGAGCCAGTCAAAGTTTAGTCAAGTTTCTGTTTTTAAAATAAATCAGAAAAAAAGGAAAAACGTTTCGGAACTAACCACGTCGAAGGCGTATTCTGGGTTTACGTCTCCACTTATTCCAGCGGGGACGACGCGTGGGTCACTGACAGTGGGTCCAGGGGGCCCACTGGTCAGGTTTGACCGGTCTCCTCCCCGCCTCCTTCCTCCTCTGGCCGTGTGGAGGCGGGGCTCCGGCGATCGTCGCCGGCGGTTGGCGGCTCCCTGCGGGCTCCGGAGGGCAGGGATGGATCCACGGGTCCAGGGCGGTCCTCCCAGTGGTCGTTAGGTAGGTGGGGACGAAGGGAGTCGCCGGCGGTGAGCTTCACGGCCGAGATACCTTCGGGCCGATTTGGGGGTTCTGGCCAGGGTGGTGTTTCGTCGTAGCTGGGGGTCTGGGCGGCTCCGCAAGATGAAGAGGAGTCGGGTGGTGGTGCTGGAAGGGTGGGGGAGGCTCTGTTCGCGACGGTTGGGACCGGAGGGCGGCAGTGGCCGAATCGGTCGGAGGCGAGGAAGAAGGCCTCCCGCCGTTGCTTGCTGGTCATGGGGCGTGCTAGAGGGGTGGTGCGAGGCTGCCTGAGGGGGCTCGAGCGAGGCCTGGGGCTATATATAGCCGGGGAAGGTCGGTTCCGCCGCTGCTGGGGATAAGATCGCCGGCCGACCACTTCTGTTGCGGCAGGGCGACGTGGCGATGGCCGGAGCAAGGTCGGTGCTAGCGGACAGGTTTGGAGATAAGGGCGGTCTGCTCACGAGGGCAGCTGGCGAGGAGTTGTGGCTCGGGCGGCGCCGTCCGTGGCAGAGGCGTACTGTGGACGCCGGCGTGTCGCCAAGAGGGCTCTGACGGTGGCGCTGTAGGGCGCCAGGGTAGCTTGGAGCGTTCTGGCGAGTGGTCGAGGGCGGGGCGCGGCTCTGCAGGCGAGCGAGGGCCAGGGCGCGGGGTAGCGAACGCGGCGGCTCGGTTGTGCGCGCGTGTGCAAAACTTGCGCTCTTGGCGCGCCTAGAGCACGCACGCGACATGCTCGACAGAATGCCAGGGTGGCCTAGAGTGCTTGAGCGAGGCTGGCAATTAACAGTACTAGGTTAGGGTTAGCAAGAAGGTTAAAGGACATGGGGGTTAGGTCAGGGAACCAAGCTTACAATGCTAACTAAAAACCATGCCAAAGCTGGCCGTGCACACAAGGTGTTTGACATAATGCTAGAGGCATCTAGGCAGTTCTTGGAGTGGCCAAAATCTCTAGATTGGGGTCTCTTTAGGTGATGGAGAGTGTGGCAATGCTGGTTGGTTAATACTAGAAACTTGATAGTACAAGTTTTGCAAAACCTCAGTTTTGGACAGAAGGTAAATGGCATCATTGCTTGTACTAAAAGTCCTCCAATGGGTCCACTCTCCTGGACCTAGGGGTTTTGTAGGGTGGTCTACAAGCAGGGGAAAGAATCAAGGGAAAAAGAGCAAGCAAAAATATGGTTGCAGTACAAATCATCAAGTTGGACCAGAATGAAAATGAGGTTGATTCACTCAAAAAATTTCAAAGAACATAACTCGGTTTTTGCATAAAGTTGAATAATATACTCCTATTATCATCCCATAATTTTGGTGAAAGTTTTAAAGGAATATTTAAATAGGTTGTAGTGCAAAATTACCCACTGGACCAGATTTGAAAATTTGGTGTAGAGCTCAAAATCTCCAATGAACAGAAGATATTTTTGCATAAAAGTGATTTAAAAACATCACATGACATCTCCAAATTTTGGTTGGAATGTTAAATAAATTTATCAAATGGTTGTAGTTCAAATAGGGCTCCAAAACTAATGAAAAATCACTTTAAGGAATAAAGCTCAGAGAGCAAAAATTATGCAAATAAATCCACTGACAATAGAAATGTTTTTCTTGAGTGGGTAAACAAGTCCAATAATATAATTGGAGAGTTTTCACTTGGGGTAAAAACTCCATAAAAATAAAGAACAGAATGGTTCTGAAATCAAAAGAAAATTCAGAAAATAAAAGTTTAAGTTTCCTGGCAAAATTTTAATTAATAAAAAAGGTTAAAATTTTGGGGTGTCACACATGTCTACCATGGCATGCGAGTTAGAGAATGCGGCTGGCCGCTGTAAACTTCTCGAGAAGGAAAATGAAGCCAAAACGGCTAAACTTGACAAGGCCTTACGAGAGGCGAGAGAAGCGCGGTCTGAATCCAGGGCAGCCCGTGAGGAGATCCGGCAAGCTGGGGAGATTGTGGCTGGCAAGCCCTTTTTGCTACAGGCTAAGTTCGGTGATCCGAACTATGCTCAGCTTAACCAAGTATGGAGTTCTCCAGACAAAGACTTGCCGAAGAGTTCTTCCGATGCGGCGCAGTTTTATCAGGCGCAAGAGGGGTATGCAATGGAGAAGCTTTTCTGGTCGCAATTCGACGCGTTGAAGCGCCCTCTATTGCTGAATGAACAGATGTCCCAGTGGCCCGAGCTGCATAGGATGTCCGGCGACGCCATGAAGAACGTCGTAATCCGGTTGTGGCCAGGTGAGCCTATTCCAAGTAGTTATTTTGGCCTGGTGCGGTGGCTTGTTGACGCAGTGCCACACATCGATGCTGTGAAGTGGTCGGCGTGCATTGAGGGTGCATGGATGGCCTTTGCCTGAGTCAAAACATTTTGGGGAAAGATGAAGGCCATCGATGTTGCGGCGAGGATTCCACCCAAGGGCAAGGATCGTTAAGAGCCGGAGCACTATTTTGAAGACGTCTTAGAGGCCGCCCGCTTGGTAGAGGGCCAATGCTCGAAAGACATAATGTTTGAGTAATTTGTATAATGGTTGAAACAGACAACTTTATAGTTAGTCTATTTATATTTTATGTAAAAGCTTGAATTCCTCCTGTGCGGCGGTTTTAATATAATATGAAAGTTTTCCAGTCGTCGGCTTCAGCCCCCCTTGTAGGAAATACGGGGGTGTTAGGAAAAGCATTGAATCACTCTTTATCCAACGTCTTGGTCCATAAAGGAGGTGATAATGCGGCGAACTAGGCAATCGGATTATAGGGCGTTAACACTTTCACTTAGCCATAGGAGTTTTATGGTGGGGCTACGACATAGCCCCTGGTATGTATGCGGCATATTATAATATGGTGCCTTACATGTTTTTGATCTAAAAACGATCCTTCGTGTAACACGGAGAATTGCTAAAGATTCGAATAAGTCGTCAAGTGGTTGACCATCTCTCGCTGCATCATGACAGTCAGTTTTTGGCTTTCTCTACTGAGGTGCTGAACCGGTCGAAGCCAGGGCACAATCGCAGTAGTTCTCCCTTTACTACCCTAGCCGATAGAGCGGAACGTAGGGTAGCAAGCATAGGAGCCGGGCAACCCAACTATTGACCAAATATAATGATTCGGAGCTGATGCATATAAGGTCAAACTTGTGACGCTGAAGTATGCTATAAAGCTGTTCGGACTTTGACTGGCGACTCGTTTGTTCCCATACCGAGCCCCTGGCAAGATATGCCAAGGTGTGTTTTGTAATACAGCCGTTACGGCCGCACTCATCATAGAAAGAGTGTGGAAGATTAGTTCGCATATAATTTAATAGGAATAGAGCAATAAGACAATGCTAAATTCATATATAAAAAGGAAAAAACCACAACCCGACTATTTGACATGCTCGGGGTCGGGAACAGAGGAAAAAGGCATAGTACAGGCTCAAAATAAGGAGTGCGGTCTACAAAAGATATTTTGGACCTGCTGTCGCACGTCTGCGTCGCCCGTCCTCTGGGGGGGGGGGGTGGGAGTCCTTTACAGAAAAAAAAACCCTTAGGTGAGTGTACGGATCCGAACTCCGATAGAGTCCGTTGTATTTGTTGGTCACCTGTTTATAATAAAGAAAAGTAAAGAAACTGGATAAAAAACGTTACGGGAATGCTTGCAGGGTTGTCCGTATTGTGCTTCCGCCGATGCCCATGGTATCTTGAGCGCGTAGTGATGTACGCGTGGTGGAAATCCTACCAGCATAGTGGGTGGGTGGCGGAAGCCGAACTGCTATTTCCGCTCCGGTAGTGGTCGAACGTCAGAGGGAAACTGCTTCTGGTCCCTGGTGTTCGGCTGGCGAGCCGCGCCGTCGTCTTTATCGCTTGGTGGCCTTCTCCCCTTGTACTCAGCGTTAAGCTTGCCTGCCTGCTTAAAGACCCAACAGTTTCTGTTGGTATGATTAGCTGGCTTATCAGGGTGGCCATGAATCTGACAAGGTCGGTCTAATATCCTGTCAAGGGCGGATGGTCCGTCCTGTTTGGCCTTAAATGGCTTCTTCCGTTGACCGGGTTTTAGACTGTGAAATCCGGCGTTGACCGTTGTGTCGCGTAATCTTTCATTATTGCTGCGACTGTTGTGCTCATTTGGCCGTGGCTTGCCGTTGCTGTCTCGGATTTCGAAAGTGCCCGGGTCGTTGGCGTTGTTGCCCTTGCGAGTGAGCCAGTTGTCTTCTCCCGCACAAAAGCGAGTCACTAGAGCAGTAAGGGCTGTCATGGATTTAGGTCCTTCCTGGCCGAGGTGACGTGCTAGCCATTCATCCCGGACGCTATGTTTGAAGGCCGCAAGGGCTTCTGCGTCCAGACAGTCGGCAACTTGGTTCTTTCTGACTAAGAACCTAGTCCAGAGTTCCCCGGCTGACTCGTCGGGCTGTTGGACAATATGACTTAAGTCATCGGCATTTGGTGGCCGAACATATGTTCCTTGGAAGTTGCCACGAAAGGCGTCTTCCAAATCTTCCCAGCTGCCAATAGAGTTTTCTGGCAAACTGTTTAGCCAGTACCGTGCTGGCCCCTTAAGCTTGAGAGGCAGGTATTTAATGGCATGAAGGTCATTTCCGCAAGCTAGGTGGATATAGAGGAGGTAGTCCACGAGCCATACTTCGGGGTCTGTTGTTCCATCGTATGATTCGATGTTGACGGGTTTAAACCCATCCGGAAATCCGTGCTCCATTACTTCGTCGGTGAAGCAAAGCGGGTGTGCGGCCCCTCTATATTGGGCCACACTGTGAAGCACCTCTGTTTGATGCCGATGGCAGCTTCGGGCGTGGTTGGCTCTGTTAAGTCCGGCTGATGGAGCATCATCGCCGGTTGGGTCATATCTCCGCGATCTGTACGTCGACCTTGTCTGTCCTGCTCCGCCCGGTAAGCTTTGGTGGATATCGTGATTGTTTTCCCGAACCGTCTTGTTCTTATGGCCGGATTGGTTAGTATGCTGTTATTTTTGGGTTGCTGCTTTATCCGGACCGAACTGTGGTCAACCTGCCATATAGTTCGATGGTGGAACAGGCTCCAACGCCTTGCCATTATGTGGACGGAGCCATCTACTATTGGCGTGGCTTTCATCTGGGCTGTTGAGGCTGTATTCTTCGGCGGCCAGGACCTCGGTCCATCTATCATTGAGCAAATCCTGGCTTGCTTGAAGCTGCATCTGCTTCTTTCTTAGGCTCCTTGCAGTGGCTATAAGCCGGTGTTTAAAGCGCTCCTGCTCGAGAGGATCCTCAGGCACGATAAAATCCTCATTGCCGAGGATCTCCTCTTCCTCTGAGAGTGGGAGATAATTATTGTCCTCTGAGTCTTCATATGTGGCATGTTGGTCAGAGCTATCTTGCCTGCTTTCCTCTTCGGATTCTGCCTCAGCAGGGTCTTCATTGTCCGGAACGTTGTCTTTGGTAGTGCTTTTTCTTGGGCGATGTGGCCGTGAGAGCCGGTGTTCGGACTGTGTGCCATAAGGTTTATTCTCGACGGTATTCTCCTTGTTGTTGAGATCGTCGTCAGGTGTGTCTATCATACACACGTCATACCAGGAAGTGGCCATCCCGTGTCTGGCGGGTGTAAAGCTCTGGCTATGCCCCTCATCGTCGTCCAGACCATCGATGTCTTCGGAGCGGTGGTCAGGCGTGTTGGTTGAGTCTTCAATGGTGGCTATGGAGTGGGTGGCGGGTGGGTAACGAAACTCCTCATCGTCCGCCTCTAGCTCGAACGGAACATAGTTCGGCTGTGAATCTTCCTCCAAGGACAATTTCTTCAAAGAGTTTAGTACGTCACCCAAAGGTGAATGCTGGAAGATGTCTGCGGCGCTAAATTCAAGAATCGATAACCGATCCAGCTCGGTGTCTGCAGGCGCATCTGGACCGGAATGTATGGCCGGATACGAGTCCGGAGTTCCATTGTTGCAAGCATCATAGGACATCGAGCCCATGTGCGGCTCCAACGCCGTAGGCTTCATGTCCTCGGAGGGCGAGATCTGCTTCGGTTCTGAAGCTGTTGCAGCAACAGGATCCATCTCTTGGACGTAGTCCGATAACAGATTTAAGTCATGTTTATCGGAGCACTGGGAAGCAACTACCGCGGTCTCGAATCCCCTAAAGATCAAGTCTCCACGGATATCCGCGACGTAGTTTAGGATTCCAAATCTGACCTGGTGGCCAGGGGCGTAGCTATCTATCTGCTCCAAACGACTAAGCGGGTTGGCCTGCAGTACGAAGCCGCCGAACACAAAGATTTGTCCGGGGAGTAAGGTCTCTCCCTGGACGGCGTCATTACTGACGATCGAAGGGGCCATCAGATCCTTTTTCAACGACACAGTGGAACTCTCAATGAAAGCACCAATGTCGGTGTCAAAACCGGAGGATCTCGGGTAGGGGGTCCCGAACTGTGCGTCTAGGATCGATGGTAACAGGAGACGGGGGACACAATGTTTACCCAGGTTCGGGCCCTCTCTATGGAGGTAATACCCTATTTCCTGCTTGATTGATCTTGGTGAATATGAGTGTTACAAGAGTTGATCTACCACGAGATCATAATGGCTAAACCGTAGAAGTCTAGCCTATGAGTATATGGTAATGAATCTGTCCTATCCGGACTATTCTCTCCGGTTTATATAGACACCAGAGAGATCTAGGGTTACATGAGGTCGGTTACATAAGAGGGAATCTTCATAGTCGATCACCTAGCTTGCTTTCCACGCCAAGTTGAGTCCAATCCGGACACGGGTATAGTCTTCGGTTTTCATGTCTTCACAACCCATCAGTCCGGCCCAATGAGTAACAGGCCGGACGCCCGAGGACCCCTTAGTCCAGGACTCCCTCAGTGGGGATCATCATCAAATAAAGTCATGACCTCTCCAAGCCCAATTTTTATCAAAAATTTCATAAGATTGAACACTCTCCAAATATGTGGGATTATTTTTAGCTAAAGTTGACACTCTTCTATACCCACTTTTAATATTACCGCAAGCATAATCATCATGAGGTTTAAATAAATTTTCAAGATCCTAAGAATCATTATCACCCCAATCATGATCATTGCAATAACTAGTGGGCATAACAAAACAAGCATCCCCAAGCTTGGGGTTTTGCATATCACTAACACAATTGACATTAGTAGAATTTATAGTAAAATCATTGCAATCATGCTTTTCATTGAAGGAGCTATCATGAATCACTTCATAAATTCCTTCTTTTAACACTTCATCACAATTTCCAGATTCATGAATCTCAAGCAAAACTTCATAAAGATAATCCAGTGAACTCAATTCACTAGCAATGGGTTCATCAAAATTGGATCTCTTGAAAAGATTAGCAAGTGGATGAGGACCATATCAATTGATTTTTATCAAGCGAAGATGCAAACAAATAGAAGATACATGGAAACACAAGCAAACATGAGATCTGACGAGAAAACGGCGAACGAAAAGAAGGCGAATAAAACGGCAAATTTTTGTGAAGTGGGGGAGAGGAAAACGAGAGGCAAATGGAAAATAATGTAAATTGCAAGGAGATGATATTTGTGATTAGGAACCTGGTAGATGTTGAAGATCCTCCCCGGTAATGGCGCCAGAAATTCCTTTTGATGCGGCGAAAGGGATGATGCAGCACAACGACGGTGGGTATTTCCCTCAGATATGAGACCAAGGTTATCAAACCAGTAGGAGAACCAAGAAACACTACGTAAACAACACCTGCACATAGATAACAAATACTCGCAACCCGACATGTAAAAGGGTTTGTCAATCCCTTTCGGGTAGCGGCGCCAGAAATTGGCAAACGGACGTGAATAAATTGTAGTAGATTGATAGATCGAACGCCAAATAAATAAAATAGGAATAAATTGCAGCAAGGTATTTTTGTATTTTTAGTTTAATAGATCTGAAAATAAAAGCAATGGAAAATAGATCGCAAAGGCAAATAATGTGAGAAAGAGACCCGGGGGCCGTAGGTTTCACTAGTGGCTTCTCTCGAGAAAAATAGCAAACGGTGGGTAAACAAATTACTGGTGGGTAATTGATAGAACTTCAAATAATCATGACGATGTCCAGGCAATGATCATTATATAGGCATCACGTACAAGATTAGTAGACCGACTCCTGCCTGCATCTACTACTATTACTCCACACATCAACCACTATCCAGCATGCATCTAGTGTATTAAGTTCATAGGGAAAGGGAGTAATGCAATAAGAATGATGACATGATGTAGACAAGATCTATTTATGTAGAAATAGACCCCATCGTTTTATCCTAAGTAGCAATGATACATACATTCCGGTTCCCCTTCTATCACTGCGATCAAGCACCGTAAGATCGAACCCACTACAAAGCACCTCTTCCCATTACAAGATAAATAGATCAAGTTGGCCAAACAAAACCCAAATATCGGAGAAGAAATATGAGGCTATAAGCAATCATGCATATACGAGATCAAAGAAGAATCAAATAACTTTAATGGATAAAAAGATAGATCTGATCATAAACTCAAAGTTCATCCGTTCCCAACAAACACACCGCAAAAAGAGTTACATCATATGGATCTCCAAGAGACCATTGTATTGATAATCAAAAGAGAGAGAGGAAGCCATCTAGCTACTAACTACGGACCTGAAGGTCTACAAAGAACTACTCACGCATCATCGGACAGGCACCAATGGAAGTGGTGAACCCCTTCGTGATGGTGTCTAGATTGGATCTGGTGGTTCTGGACTTTGCGGCGGCTGGAATTGATTTTCGTCGACTCTCCTACGGTTTCTAGAATATTGGGGTATTTATAGAGTAAAGAGGCGGTCTAGGGGCACCCGAGGTGGGCACAACCCACCAGGGCGCGCCTGGGCCTCCTGGCGCGCCCTGGTGGGTTGTGCTCCCCTCGGAGCACCCCTAGGTGCTTCTTCGGCCCATTGGTTGTCTTCTGCTAAAAAAAATCTCCAACAAGTTTGCTGCATTTGGACTCCATTTGGTATTGATTTCCTGCAATGTAAAAAACATGCAAAAAAACAGCAACTGGCACTTGGCACTATGTCAATAGGTTAGTACCAAAAAATGATATAAAATGGCTATAAATGATTATAAAACATCCAAGAATGGTAATATAACAGCATGGAACAATCAAAAATTATAGATACGTTGGAGACGTATCAGACATCACCAAAGATCCTCTGATCATGGGAGGACCAATCTTCATCAACATCTTCACCAACACCATCTCATCTCAAACCCTAGTTCATCTCTTATATTCAATCTTTGTCTCGAAACCTTAGATTGGTACCTTTGGGTTACTATTAGTGTTGATTACATCTTGTAGTTGATGCTAGTTTGTTTGTTTGGTGGAAGATTACATGTTCATATTGTTAATTATATATTTATCTCCTCTAATCATGAACATGAATATGATTTGTGAGTAATTCCATTTGTTCTTGAGGACATGGGAGAAGTCTTGTTATAAGTAATGATGTGAAGTTGATATTCGTTCAATATTTTGATGGCATGTTATGTTGTTCTTCCTCTAGTGGTGTCATGTGAACGTCGACTACACGACACATTACCATGCTTGGGCCTAGGGGAAGGCATTGTGGAGTAGTAAGTTGATGATGGGTTGCGAGAGTGACAGAAGCTTA
Source organism: Aegilops longissima (assembly GCA_021605205.1). Lineage (NCBI taxonomy): Eukaryota > Viridiplantae > Streptophyta > Magnoliopsida > Poales > Poaceae > Aegilops > Aegilops longissima. The sequence continues at coordinate 635,365,700 of CM038679.1, forward strand.
AACCATAGTTTATGCACTATTGCGTAAGGGGCTGATTTGGATCCATATGTTTCATGCTATGGTTAGATTTATCTTAGTTCTTCTTTCGTAGTTGTGGATGCTTGCGAGAGGGGGTAATCATAAGTGGGAGGCTTGTTCAAGTAAGGACATCACCCAAGCACCGGTTAATAAGTGGGAGGATTTCCCTCGAAGAGGAAGGGTGAAGCAATATAGTAGCGGGTAGTATTTCCCTCAGTAGAGAACCATGGTTATCAAACCAATAGGAGACTCACGCAAACAACCGTGAACAGTACCTACACACACAAGAACAAATACTTGCACCCAACGCGGGCAAGAGGGTTGTCAATCCCCTTGTACTCGTTAATTGCAAGGATTAAATCTGGTAGTAGTAGATAGATAAATTGCAAAGTAAAATAAAAGTAATAAAATTGCAGCAAGGTATTTTTGGTTTTTGTAATAGGACTATAATAGACCCGGGGGCCATAGTTTTCACCAGAGGCTTCTCTCTCATAAAAATAGCATACGATGGGTAGACAAATTACTGTTGGGCAATTGATAGAAAATCGCATAGTTATGACGTTATTCATGACATGATCATTTACACATGCATTACATCCGTGTCAAGTAGACTGACTCTTGCCTGCATCTACTACTGTTACTCCACCAATCAACTGCTATCCATCATGCATCTATGGTATTAAGTTCATCACAAATAGAGTAATGCTTTACTCAAGATGACATAATGTAGGCAGAATAAAACCAAGGAATATGATTGAAACCCATCGTTTTCTAATACATGCCCCGCTACCCCTTCCGTCACGAGGTGAGGACACCACAAGATTGAACCTACTACTGTGCACCACTTCCACTGAAGATCAATCAATCTAGTTGGCCAAACCAAATGGATAGATGGAAAAGTATTACATAGCTATAACAATCACACATAATAAAGTTCAGAAAAGACTCAATTACTTTTAATGAATAATATGATCATAAACCTACAATTCATCGGATCCCAACAAACACACCACAAAAGAAAATTACATAAGATAGAACTCCGAGGAGAATATTGTATTGAAGATCAAAGAGAGAGAAGAAGCCATCTAGCTAATCACTATGGACCATAGGTCTATGGTAAATTACTCACACATCATTGGAGGTGCAACGAGGTTGATGTAGAATCCCTCCATGATCGATGGCCCCTCCGACCGAGTACCGGAAAAGGCCTCTGGATGCGATTGTGGAAGAACCGAGGCTTGCAGTGGCGAAATAAATTTCGGGTCTCCCTCTAGTGGTTTTGGGATTTATGGGAAGTTGTAGAAGTGGAATTAGGTCAAACAGAGTTGCGAGGGGCCCACAAGCTCTGGTTGCGTTCCATGTGAGCTTGTGGCTCTCTCGTAAGTATATTGGCCTCCTCCCAAAGCTTCTAGGGCCCCTTATGGTCCAGAAAAAATCACCGTAAAATTTCATCGTGTTTGTACTTCGTTTGGTACTGTTTTTCTGCGAAATAATAAAATAGGTAAAAACAAGAACTGACACTGGGCACTGAGTTAATAGGTTAGTTCCCAAAAATGATATAAAATTGCCTATAAAGCATACAAAATTCATAATATAATGACATGAAACAATCAATCATTATAGATACGTTGAAGACGTATCAGGATCCCCAAGCTTAATTCATGCTCGTCCTCGAGTAGGTAAATGATAAAAACATATTTTTTTTATGTTGAATGCTACCTAGCATGTCTATCATTTAATCTTTTTATGGTATGTATATTGAGAAATGATGAAGTAATTGATATCAACATAATAATATCCATCAAAACTTGAAAAAATCATTACTCTTCAAAATATATGATACTTAACGAATGTTATCCCTACTCACTGAATTATGTATGCATGGCATGACGCCGTCTTCATCAGAAAAATATAAATCATGAGCACCCCGGTGTCAAATCAGGTAATTGTATCATACTTTTCACATGCTTTAGCATTTTTAAGTTCACTTGATACATGAGCATGAGTCATGGACTCAACACTACATGTGGAATAGAATATGTCGATAGGAATAAGGGAAGACAAAAGTGGAGAAAGTCTCGCATCAACTCGGCGGGTCGATAGGTAATGGGAGGCTTATCAATCTATATTGATGCACGGAGTAGGGATTAACATGCAATGGATGCACTAGCTCAATAAGTGTATGAAAGATCAATATTGAAACTAAGTGGGTATGCATCCAACTTGCTTGCTCGTGAAGACCCCGGGAATTTGAGGAAGCCCGTCATCGGAATATTCAAGCCAAGTTCTATAATGAAAATTTCCCACTAGTATATGAAAGTGAAAAAACAGGAGACTCTCTATATGAAGAACATGGTGCTACTTTGAAGCACAATTGTAGTAAAAGGCTAGTAGCATTGTCCCTTCTCTCTTTTTTTGGTGGGCTCTTTTTTTGCCTCTTTTTTCATTAAGTCAGGAACCTCATCCTCAATCTTTGGAGGACTCAGTAGTCTCTATCATTCTTTACCTCACTGGGACAATGCTCTAATCATGATGATCATCACACTTTTATTTACTTACAACTCAATAAACTGAAATAATATAACTCTATTTGAACACCTCTGTGTCGGTACTAAAACCGACATATCTCGGGTAGGGGGTCCCTAGCTGTGGATCTTAGAATGATGGTGAATAGGAGACAAGGGAGATAGTGTTTACCTAGGTTCGGGCCCTCTTGAAGAGGTAAAACCCTATGTCCCACTTGATTATATTGACAATGGAGTATCAAGTACAGGTTGATATATGCTACTTCTTGAGCATGTGTTGGTTTTTTCCTTGAAGAGGAAAGGGTGATGGAGCAAAGTAGAGATACATATTTCCCTTAGTTTGAGAACCAAGGTATAAATGTAGTAGGAGAACCAATTAATATCTCGTTAACAACACCTACACACAAAAGAACAAATACTTGCACCCATTGCTATACACGGGTTGTCAATCTCTTTGACGATTACTTGAAAGGATCAAATCTGATAATGGTAGTTTGATAAATAAAAACACAAAATAAAATAAAGGAAAATAAATTGCATCAAAGTATTTTTGGTTTTTAAATATGATAAAGAATAGACCCGGGCGCCATAGTTTTCACTAGAGGCTTCTCTCTAGATAGAAAGCATAAGGTGGGTAAACAAATTACTGTTGGGTAATTGATAGAAAAGTGCATAGTTATGAAGATATCTAAGGCAATCATCATGTATATAGGCATCACGTTCGAGACAATTAGACCGACTCCTGTCTGGATCTACTACTATTACTCCACCCATCGACCGCTATCCAACATGCATCTAGGGTATTAAGTTAATAAAAACAGAGTAACGCTTTAAGCAAGATGACATGATGCAGCGAGATAGATCCAAGCAATATGAATAAACCCAATCTTTTTGTCCTTAATGGCAACAATACATATACGTGTCATGTCCTTTTCTGTCACTGGGATTGAGCACCGCAAGATTGAACCCATCACAAAGCACCTCTCCCATTGCAAGAAAAATCAATCTAGGTGGCCAGACCAAATCAATATCGGAGAGAAATACAAAGTTATAACAATCATGCATAAAAGAGTTCAGAGAAGACTCAAATAATATTCATAGATAATCTAATCATAAACCCACAGTTCATTGGACCCCAACAAATGCACCACAAAATAAGATTACATTGGCTAGAACTCCAAGAACATCAAGGAGAACATTGTATTGAAGATCAAAGAGAGAGAAGAAGTCATCTAGCTACCAGCTATGGACCCGTAGGCATGTGGTAAACTACTCACACATCATCGAAGGGCAGCAAGGTTGATGTAGAAGCCCTCTGTGATCGAATCCCCCTCCGGCAGAGTACCGAAAAAGGCCTCCAGATGGGATCTCGTCGGAACAGAAACTTGCGGTGGCGGAGAAAGTGTTTCGGGTGGCTCTCTGGTATATGGGAAATATTTGTGAATTTATAGAAGTGGAATTAGGGTTGGAGGTGCTGCGAGGGGCCCACAAGCCCGAGGGGCGCCCCGGGGCACGCCTACTGACTTTGTGGCCACCTCGTGGCTCCCCTGGACTTCTTCCGAAGCTTCTAGGGTCTCTTCTGGTCTAGAAAAAATCATCAAAAATTCGTGACATTTGGACTCTGTTTGGTATTGATTTTCTGAAAAGCCAAAAACAACAAAAAAACAACAACTAGCACTGGGCAATAAGTTAATAGGTTAGTCCCAAAAAGTGATATAAAATAGCATATAAAATACCTAAGATTGATAATATAATAGCATGGAACAGTAAAAAATTATAGATACGTTGGAGACATATCAATCAACCTCAAGATCGTATGTTGTGTTCTAAACCCTCACTAAAAAAACACTTACGTGATGATACATCTTCGTCATAGTAGGTCACGCTTCTGTCATGCATTTACATCTATGACAATTTTATGACAGAATCAAGATAGTCATACTTATGCTGTCGTAGAAGTGTTCCATGAAAATTCTGAAATTATTATCACGGAAGTGTCCACTTCCATGACGATAAATCCCGCGTCATGGAAGTGTTTTCGTCAAAGGTAACCGACACATGGCATCCACCATAACGGGTAGCCGTTAACCTATCGGGTCAATTTTTTGGATCCGATAACGTGCTAACAACAAGGACCAATGGTGATTTTCCACGTGTAAATTCCTCATTCGCCAATGGATCCACGTGTGAACCCAGCGTCGGGACAGATGTCATCCCTATAATGGACGGAACACACCTATGATACATCGACACGTGACACGACCCAACAGTGGCCTATTTAAAGTAAAAAAGGCCGGCCTCCCAAAGGCCCATAATATTTTGTCAGGCACTAGTGGTCGGCCCGTTAACAGCCTGCCATGTTTTAGGTCAAATTATGACCCATATCTGATCTGTCCCATTTACAACATGTCGTGTTTTGTGCTAAATTACGGTACGTATCAGATCTGGCCCATTAACTGGCCACTATGCTTTTGGGCCCATTCTAAGCCGGTTTCCGTTTCAGCCTGTTAAAGGCCCGATTACCAGTTCAGCCCGATAATTGTTTCGGCATGTTAGCGGCCTTGGTGCATCTGGGCCGTTATCGACTCGGTTTCACCTTAGGCCATTCAACGAACCGTGCTGCAACTGGGCTATTTCTTGTCTGAAGTGACTTTAGGCCTCTTAACGGTCTGTAGTCTTTGTGGATAAATTTCGGCCTAACGTTCCTATTGGCCTATTAATGGCTCGTGCTACAGTTGGGTCTACTTACGTCATGCGTTCAATCTGGCTTGCTTACAGCCCATCATGTTAATTGCCCGTGACATAGTTGGGCCGATGGCCGACCCTATTCCAGCCTGCTTACAACCTATAATTTTATTGGGTCAATTAGGGCCTGAGATAAATTTTGGCATGTTAATGGCTCGAAAGTTATTGGGCCAAATGTTGGGCTACGATAGTTTTAGCCTGTGTTGGCCCATGAATTTTTCATCTCATCTTTAGCACAATATTTTTCAGCCTGTTAAAAGCTTGCGATAATCTCTGGCCCAATAGGCCCAAATTTTACTCGGCGTGTTAAGGGTGGAAAAGTACTTTACATTTAGGCTGGCTAATGGCCCAAGATGATTATAGGCCCAAATTTCGGCCCATATATAGCGAGTTACGGGCCGACATGACTGATCGACAACGTTGAGCTCTGTTGAAGCTTTCAGCCTAAATTATAGCATACCGATTAAGAATAAACCTATACTATACAATAAAGAAATTACGACATATTACATCCACTCGGCATCAAAGTTTTCCACCGGTGATAATAAAGCGCAACAAGACCGCAAATTATATACACTGGGCATCAAAGGTCTCCACCAGCGCATATAAACGTACCGACAAAAGAATATACTAAACTAACAGCACTTCAAAATAGTTCAAGAGACATTACGCCTGCCCTGGAGGTGCACCGCAAGCAGGAGAACAAGTTTATGAGACCTCAGTTGTCTCAATGATAGATCCTCAAACTCTAGCTGCGTAGCTAGAAAGCGCGCATGGCCGTCCTCTGAGATTTTCGTTAGAGAATTGACATCAAGTTGGACCTGAGCTGAACCAAGCCTTTCCGCTTTAAGTTGAGACTGAAGAAGTCAAACTGATTGAGGCAGCAACTGCACCGAGGTTGTCTCACAACTGCTGGTGAGTAGCTTCAACTGAATGTCTTCTTCAAGACATGAACTTGGGGTCATCTCGCTTTCCTCAAGATGGTTTGGCTCACTATCTTCCCTAAAGTTCTGCCTGGCATAAGAGATATGACTATAAAAGAGAAACAAGGAGACAAATAACAGGTTTCACCACACCACCGGATTAGAGATGTTGAACACATGTATACATACAGGGCTAAGAAAATAAATGGATCTGTTCAGAATAAGGAACATGTTTTTAGCTACAATTTGAAACTAGCAGTTGTTGCAAACATCCAATCTGATGCAAACACCAAAGTAAACATCACTAGAGGAAATGGTGCCTATCAAAATCTATACTAGAACAAAGTTTGAAGGCTTGAGAAGGATGGACTTACATTACATGTTAACACTGGCTGGACAAAGCTCTTCTCCATGTCGATGGAAGGATAATTCAAGAAATTCCACAAAGAAACTTCTTCATAAGCATTGTCTTTGTTCTACATTTTATAAAGAGTAAATATAGATCTAATATATTAGAAGAAATAAAGGATAATGAAGCTCAGATGCAGAGTGATGATACATACTCAAATAGCTATCAATTAAGTACATCGTTACAAGGCAAAAGGTACTGACAAGAGGAATGCAGACATCAACGTGTGCAGTTGCAATGGCTTTATTCAACATTTGGTAAGAGTAAATGTAGATCTAATAGTTTGGAGAAAGTGGAGGACATGGCAGATAAGATGCAGAGTAATGCTAGACAATCAATTATCTTGCAATGCAAGTACAATAATACTACCACTATCGCTTATTACTCATCGATCAAATGGGTGTATCTAGCACTACTGAAGTTCTAAAAGCATCCAGTTGAGCAACAATTAATTCAATACAAGGGGAGTACATGACAAACATGTACTTACATGAGCAATTCATAACTTCATAACCATTGGGTTAATTCTACATTTATGTAAGAGTAAATTATAATTTTGAGCAAATAGTGGATAAGGAAGAGAACATTTACAGTGATGCTACATAATCAAACAACAATGAGTGTAAGTATGCTGATAAAGGGCAAGAGGTACTGACAAGAGCAATGCAGTGCCCAGTATTGTTGTGAGATCCTATGATCCTTTGAGAATGGAGATTCATCTGCAATTAGTTTTCATATAAGAGAGATGGTAAGGTCCCCAGTATTCGAAAGGACTAGCTTCTCCCCCTTATCCCGGCATTCTGCAGTTTAGTCCACAGATACTACCCCATTCATTTGTTACCGATGCATATGTAGTATAGATCTGATGTAAGTCTTGCGAGTACTTCAGATGAGTACTCACGATTGCTTTGCTACCTCCCCCCCTATTTCCTTCTTCCCGGATGTTGCGATCAGATGGCGGATCCCAGGAGCCAGATGCCACCGTCGACGACTACTACTATCCCGACGGAGCCTCCTATTACTACATGGAGGCCGACAACGACCAGGAGTAGTTAGGAGGCTCCCAGGTAGGAGGCCTTGCCTTTTGATCGATGTTGCTTTTGTGCTAGCCTTATTAAGGCAAACTTATTTAACTTATGTTTTTACTCAGATGTTGTTGCTTCCGCTGACTCATTTGTATTCGAGCCCTCGAGGACCCTGACTTGTAATATAAAGCTTGTATGTCTCAATTTGTGTTTAGAGTTGTGTTGTGATATCTTCCCGTGAGTCCTTGATATTGATTGTACACAATTGCGAGTATGATTAGTGTATGATTGAATCAAGGGCGTCACATTTCAGCACCTACCTCTGGGCCTGCATGACAGTGTGTGGATGGTACGCGTAGCCGTCCTTTTTAATGGAAGCATGCGGTGGGGCTGGCCTCATCCAATTCCAACATCCGTCCACATCTGGCCACGCGGTGCTCCCTCGCCGGCGACTAGGAACCCTAGAAAGCCACCACCATCGGGGTTTTCAACGGGAAGAGAAGGGGGAAGCTCAGCACCGATGCGAGCTCTTCCCGCGGCTCACCGACCTGAGCTCCTCCACCGCTGCTTGCTACACGCGGCTTGCCACCGAAGCGGTAGTGCCTGTACATACCAGTCCACCAGGCATGGTGGCACTGCCAGTACCGCCGGCCACTGCAGTATCTAGATGTCAACCAGCTGCATAGCTAGCATCTGGATCTGCAGTGGATCCCCATTCCGGCAGTGCCACGCACGGCGCGGGTGCACACTGAGGAGGTTCGCCGGCGTCGCGAGACCCTGACTCCGGAGCAGCAGGCGATGCGTGCCTACGCGCCAGACTCCTTCAACTGGGAGCGCTGGTTCACACTAGAGCATGAGGAGGAGCATCGCCGGGGCGACCACGTGGACCAAGGTCATTCCTCCGCCGCCGCGTGATGTTCTGCCGGAGGAGGAGGATGAAGAGGCGGCCTACCAAGCTGCCCTCGAGCTATCCCTGTAGCACGCGCTAGAGGCGAGAAGGATCAAGGAGGAGGCCCGATGGGATAGGCTGGAGCACGCCCTTGCCTTATCGGCGGCGGGGGACTCCGTCCAAGCCCCGCTCTTCGTCCCGCCTTCGCCACCGCCGTCGCTGCCCCTCATCGAGCCAAAGGTAGAGCTTGTGTCCATGCCGACGCAGAAGACTCGCCGCCTCCGCCCACTTGGCCGGAGGAGTCCTACACGTGGACCGTCGAGCTACACGAGTAGGTGAGCGCGCCTCCGGTCCACTATGCCATGATGTCTGATACTTCCATTTTGCATCATGTTTTCTTGTTGTTATTTATAATGTTTTTATGCATAATGATGCTTTATGGAGTAATTCTAATGCCTTTTATCTCACAATATGCAAGGTTTACACAAAGAGGGAGAATACCGGCAGCTGGAATTTTGGACCTGAAAAAGCTATGTCAGGCCACCTATTCTACACAACTCCAAATGAGCTAAAAATTTACGGATAATTGTTTTGGAATATATGATGAATATTGGAGCAAATAAGTACCAGAGGGCGCCAACCAGGTAGGTTGTGCCCTCCTTGGCCCACCTTCGGTGCCCATCTTCTGGTATATAAGTCATTTTTACCTAGCAAAAATAAGAGGAGGACTTTCGGGACGGAGCACCGCTCTCTCGAGGCGGAACTTGGGCAGGAGCACTTTTGCCCTGCGGCGGAGTGATTTCGACGGGGGAACTTCCCTCTCGGAGGGGGAAATAGAAGCCATCGTCATCACCAACAACCCTCTCATCTTTGGGAGGCCAATCTTCATCAACATCTTCAACAACACCATCTCCTCTCAAACCCTAGTTCATCTCTTGTGTTCAATCTTTGTATCGAAACCTCAGATTAGTACCTGTGGGTGACTAGTAGTGTTGATTACTATATGGTTTATTTGGTGGAACATTATATGTTCAGATCCATTATGCTATTTAATACCCCTATAATCTTGAGCATGCTTATCATTTGTGATTATTTACTTTTGTTCTTGAGGTCATGGGAGAAATCTTGTTGCAAGTAATCATGTGAACTTGATATGCGTTCGATATTTTGATGATATGTATGTTGTGATTCCCCCAGTGGAGTCATGTGAACGTACACTACATGAAACTTCACCATATTTGGGCCTAATTATGGGAATGCATTGTGGAGTAGTTATTATATGATGGGTTGCTAGAGTGACAGAATTTTAAACCCTAGTTTATGCGCTACTTCGTAAGGGACCGATTTGGATCCAAATGTTTAATGCCATGGTTAGATTTTATCTTAATACTGTTCTCGTAGTTGTGGATACTTGCGAGGGGGTTAATCATAAGTAGGAGGTTTATTCAAGTAAAAACAACACCTAAGCACCGATCCACCCACATATCAAATTATCAAAGTAGCGAACACAAATCAAACCAACATGGTGGAAGTGACTGGATGAAATTCCCGTGTCTCCTAAAGAACGCTTTGCTAACTATAAGAAATCGTTTTCGCTTGTCATTTTCCACAAAAGGATTGGGCTACCTTTCTGCATACTATTTACCATTACCATTTCTTGCTCGCTACAAATTATCTTGCTATCAAACTATCTATTACCGATAATTTCAGTGCTTGCGGACATTACCTTACTGAAAACCACTTGTCATTTCCTTCTGCTCCTCGTTGGGTTCGACACTCTTACTTATCGAAAGGACTACGATTGAATCCCTATACTTGTGGGTCATCAAGACTCTTTTCTGGCACCATTGCCGGGGAGTGAAGCGCTCTTGGTAAGTGGAAATTGGTAAGGAAAAATTATTACCATGTGCTGAAATTTATTGTCACTTGTTACTATGGAGAGCAATCCTTTGAGGGTTTTTTGGGGTATCTTCACCTCGAACGGAAGGACAATTAGTTGATCCTCAACATACTGCACCTACTGAAAATATTGGTTATGAAATTCCTTCGGGTATGAGAGAGCAACTGCTAGCTAATCCTTATGCAGGAGATGGAACCGAACATCCTGATATGCACTTGATATGTGTGGATGAAATTTGTGGATTAATTAAGCTCGCAGGTTTACCCGGAGATGAAACTAAGATGAAGGTTTTCCCTTTATCTTTGAAGGGAAAAGCATTGACATGGTATAGGTTATGCGATGATATTGTATCTTCGAACTGGAACCGATTGAAATGGGAATTTCACCAAAAAATTTATCCTATGCATCTAGTTAGTCGTGATCGGAATTACATATATAATTTTTGGCCTCGTGAAGGAGAAAGTATCACTCTAGCTTGGGGGAGGCTTAAGTCAATGTTATATTCATGCCCCAATCATGAGCTCTTGAGATAAATTATTATTCAGAACTTTTATGATCCGCTTTCTTGTAATGATCAATCCACGCTTGATACTTCTTGTACTAGTTCTTTTATGAAGAAGACTATTGAATTCAGGTTTGATCTCTTAGAAAGAATTAAACGCAACTCTGAAGATTGGGAACTCGATGAAGGTAAAGAGTCAGGTATTAAGATTGAGTTTGATTTTGTTAAATCTTTAATGAGTACCGATGCTTTTCAAAAGTTTAGCACTAAATATGGACTTGACTCTAAGATAGTAGCCTCTTTTTGTGAATCATTTGCTACTCATGTTGATCTCCCTAAGGAGAAGTGGTTTAAATATCTCATCACCATATTAAAGAAGAAATTAAAGAACTGATAATATCTAACGAGGAAACTATTATTTACAATGTTGATCCAGTTGTGCCTATTGCTTATATTGAAAAACCACCTTTCCCTGTTAGGATAAAGGAACATGCTAAGGTTTCAACTGTGGTTCACAAAAGTAATATTAAACCACCTAAACTCCCTGAGAAGATTAAAGTAGAACCTAGTGTTGCCATGGTTAAAGATGTCCTGGTAGAAAATATTGATGGGCATGTTATTTACTTCTGTGATGAAGCCCTAGAATTGCCAAACCTGATGAAAAGGATAAACATAGACCGGTAGTTGGCATGCCCGTTGTCTCGGCCAAATTGGAGATCATTGTTATCATGGTTTATGTGATTTAGGTGCTAGCGTAAGTGCTATTCCTTTTACCTTATATCAAGAAATTATGGATGACATAGCACCCGCTGAAATAGAAGACATAGATGTTACTATTGAACTTGATAATAGAGATACCATCACACCACTTGGGATTGTTAGAGATGTTGAAGTCTTGTGAGGGAAAACTAAATATCCTACTGCCTTTCTAGTTCTTGGTTCCCCACAAGATGACTTTTGTCCCATTATCTTTGGCAGACCTTTCTTGAACACTGTCAATGCTACTATAGATTGTCATAAACAAACTGTCAGTGTTAGCTTTTGGTGATGAGTCTCATGAATTTATTTTTTCCAAGTTTAATAGAGAACCTCATAAGAAAGAATTACCTATTAAAGATGAAATGATTGGCCTTGCTTCTATTGTCGTGCCTCCTACTGATCCACTAGAACAATATTTGCTAGACCATGAAAATGATATGCACATGTATGAAAGAAATGAAATAGATAGAATTTTCTTTGAACAGCAGCCTCTGCTTAAGCACAATTTGCCTATTGAAACTCTAGGAGGTCCTCCTCCACCTAAAGGCAATCCTGTGTTTGAACTAAAACAATTGCCCGACACTATGAAATATGCTTATCTTGATGAGAAAAAGATGTATCATGTTATTATTAGTGCTAACCTTTCAGAACACGAAGAAGAAAGATTATTGAAAATTCTGAAGAAGCACCGAGCTGCTATTGGATATACTCTTGATGATCTTAAGGGCATTAGTCCCACTCTATGCCAGCACAAGATTAATATGGAACCAGATACTAAACTCGTTGTTGATCACCAACGTCGTTTGAATCCAAAGATGAAAGAAGTGGTAAGAACTGAAATATTAAAGCTTCTGGAAGTAGGTATAATCTATCCCATAGCTGATAGTAAGTGGGTAAGTCCCTTTCATTGTGTCCCTAAGAAGGGAGGTATTACTGTTGTTCCCAATGATAAAAATGAACTTATTCCACAAAGAACTGTCACTGGCTATCAGATGGTAATTGATTTCGGAAAACTAAACAAAGCAACTAGAAAAGATCATTATCCTCTACCTTTTATCGATCAAATGTTAGAAAGACTATCTAAGCACACACACTTTTGTTTTCTTGATGGATATTCTGGTTTCTCTCAAATACCTGTTTCACAACCTGATCAAGAGAAGACCACCTTTTACTTGTCCTTTTGGAACTTATGCTTATAGATGTATGCCTTTTGGTTTATTTAATGCACCTGCTACTTTTCAAAGATGTATGACAACTATATTCTTTGATTTTTGTGAAAAGATTGTTGATGTTTTCATGGATAATTTTATCGTCTACGGGAAGTCTTTTGATGACTTCTTAAGCAACCTTGATCGAGTTTTGCAGAGATGTGAGCAAACTAATCTTGTCTTGAATAGGGAGAAGTGCCACTTTATGGTTAATGAAGGTATTGTCTTGGGACATAAAATCTTTGAAAGAGGTATAGAGGTGGATAAAGCTCAAGTTGATGCAACTGAGAAAATGCCATGTCCTAAACATATTAAAGGTATTCGTAGTTTCCTTGGTCACGATGGTTTCTATAGGAGGTTTATCAAAGACTTGTCTAAAATTTCTAGGCCTCTTACAAATATTTTACAAAAGGACGTTCCATTTGTTTTTTTATGATGATTGTGTAGAAGCCTTTGAAACACTCAAGAAAGCCTTAACTTTTGCACCTATTGTCCAACCACCTGATCGGAACTTGCCTTTTGAAATTATGTGTGATGCCAGTGATTATACTATTGATGATGTTCTAGGACAAAGAGTTGATAACAAATTAAATGTTATCCATTATGCTGACAAAACTCTAGACAATGCCCAAAGAAATTATGCTACTACTGAAAAAGATTTTTTAGCAGTTGTGTTTGCTTGTGATAAATTCAGATCCTATATTGTTGATTCCAAAGTAATTGTTCACACTGATCATGCTGCTATAAAATATCTTATGGAAAAGAAAGATGCTCAATCTAGACTCATTAGGTGGGTTCTCTTGCTACAAGAATTTGACTTACATAACATTGATAGGAAAGGAGCTGAGAACCCTGTAGCTGATAACTTGTCTAGGTTAGAAAATGTTCTTGATGACCCACTACCTATTGATGATAGTTTTCCTGATGAACAATTGGCTGCCATAAATGTCTCTCACAACACACCTTGGTATGCTGATTATGCTAATTATATTGTTGCCAAATACATACCACCTAGTTGCACATACCAACAAAAGAAAAAAAATATTCTATGACTTAAGACATTACTTTTAGTATGACCCACATCTTTATAAAGAAGGAGTACATGGTATTATTAGACGTTGTGTACCTGAGCATGAACAGGAAAAAATCCTATAGAAATGTCACTCCGAAGCTTATGGAGGACATCATGCAGGAGATAGAATTGCTCACAAGGTATTGCAATCTGGTTTTATTGGCCTACTCTCTTCAAGGATGCCCATAAGTTTGTTTTATCTTGTGATGAATGTCAAATAATTGGTATTATCGTTAAGCGTCAAGAAATGCCTATGAATTGTTCACTTGCTGTTGAACCATTTGATGTTTGGGGTTTCGATTACATGGGACCTTTTCCGTCCTCTAATGGGTATACTCATATTCTGGTTGTTGTTGATTACATTACTAAGTGGGTAGAAGCTATTCCAACTAGTAGTGCTAATCATAACACTTCCATTAAAATGCTTAAAGAAGTTATTTTCCCCAGGTTTGGAGTCCCTAGATATTTAATGACCGACGGTGGTTCACACTTTATTCATGGTGCTTTTCGTAAGATGCTTGCTAAGTATGATGTTAACTATAGAATTGCATCACCTTATCATCCTCAATCTAGTGGTCAAGTTGAACTTAGCAATAGAGAAATAAAATTAATATTACAAAATGGTTTATGGAAAGGCTTGTCATCTGCTTCTTGAGTTAGAACATAAAGCATATTGGGCAATCAAAGAACTCAATTACGATTTCAAACTTGCTGGTGAAAAGAGGTTATTTGATATTAGCTCATTAGATGAATGGAGAACCCAGGCTTATGAAAATGCCAGATTATTCAAAGAAAAAGTAAAAAGATGGCATGATAAAAGAATCCAAAAGCGGGAATTCAAAGTGGGTGAATATGTCCTTTTGTACAACTCTTGTTTTAGGTTCTTTGCAGAAAAACTCCTCCCCAAATGGGAAGGGCCATATATTATCGAAGAAGTTTATCGTTCTGGAGCTATCAAAATAAATAATGCCGAAGGTACTAACCCGAAGGTGGTCAATGGTCAAAGAACTAAACCCTACATCTCGCGTACGCCCATTAATGTTGAAAGCAATATTATCCAAACCAGGACACCGGAGGAACATATAAAATAGACCTTCTGGAACACTATATAATTGTGAAAAAAGAGGAGGTATGTGATATGTAAGTAAACGGACTCCGAAAAATCCGCAAAAATATTTTTTGTCAGTTTTGGAATATTACAAAAAACAGGAAAATAAGAAATAACCAGGAAGGCAATCGAGGAGGGCACA
Organism: Aegilops longissima; assembly: GCA_021605205.1. NCBI lineage: Eukaryota > Viridiplantae > Streptophyta > Magnoliopsida > Poales > Poaceae > Aegilops > Aegilops longissima. The sequence goes on from CM038679.1 coordinate 635,380,925, forward strand.
AGACACCAGGGCACGCCTGCCTTGCTAGGCGCGCCCAGGTGGGTTGTGCCCACCTCAAACACCTTCCTGACTCTGTATTCCCCTCGTTTTGCTTGTTTCCCAAGATGCAGAATCTTTATATACCCCCCGAACATATTGACAACTGTATCGCGGAGAAATCCTCTACTCTTCTTTCTTGCTATTTTCTGTCAGATATGTCAAGTCAGGCATCATGTCTTCTGCTTCCTCTAATAATGTAGAAGATGATGCCTGGCTGATGAAGATAGAATTGAAGAGGAAGGAGTCAAAGGAAGCCAGCAAGGGTGGCAAGAGCAAGGGAGCTGCAGAAGTAAAATTCCTGAAATAGGGAAAGCCTTACCTACGGGAGGAGAAGAAGAGGATATCCTTCAACCTTACTATGAATATCTTACCCCTACTAAAATTGAAGCTTTTACGATCATTGAAACGGTTCGTGTTCAAAACAAATTTCTCGCTCATGAAAATCTTCTGTTGCAAGAGCACAACATTGCTCTCCGAAGCGTCATCCGTAGATTGGAGTGCCTTTTGAGCCTGAAGTATGATGTTGCTACTACCTCACCATCACCACCTTCTCCTCCATCACCACCAAAGGAGACTTGAGTATCGGGTATGGGCACTCCCCTTGGCTTGAGCCAAGTTTGGGGGAGGTGCCCCGATATCGTATCACAACACCATCTTGGCCTTTACTTATCTTAGTTCGATCCTTAGTCATATTTTGATTTAGTTGAATAAAAGTTTAGTTTGACCTTTCTTTGAGTGTTTGCTTATTGATTTATCTATCTATCTATCTATCTATCTAACCGTGTGCGAGATATATCATAAAGTTTAGTTTGAATTTTTGCTTTCCTTATTTCCTTGTTTCAATCAAAATAAAGGAAAATAAATGAAAAAAAATCATATGCTAATCTTATGTTAAGTAATGACATCACATAAGGAAAAGTATAAGTAGTAAAATTTATTGGAGATTGGCAAACATAGCATTGGCCAATGATGCAATGCATGAAAGAATTAATAAGGGAAGAGAAGATTTACATGCAAATACACTATCTTGGACACCTTTTATGATTGTGAGCCCCCACCAAAATATTATATGCCAGAATTGTTGACGTTGGACAAGGAAGACACCATAATGACTTATGCTTGTTCATATCCCCATAGAAGTTATATTGTCATAGATCCTTTAACATGTGGTGCTTGCTCAATATCTTTTGTAGCCAAAAATTCTGCACTAGGTAGAGATACTACTTGTGCATCCAAAAATCCTTAAACCCAAAATATTTTTCAAGAGTCCACCACCTCAACTAAGTTCTCATTAGTGCAATAAGGCAATACAAATTGCTTCTAAATATGTTGGATCATTTAGTGTAAGAGAAAATTGAGTGTTGTACGAACTTGTGATGGCAAAATAATAAAAGCGACAGACTACATAATAAAGGTTGCTATCATAAGGGGCAATATGACGTGACGTTCTTTTGCACTAAGAGATTGAGCATGCAAACCAAAAAGCGCATGAAAACCTCTGATTCCCTCTGCGAAGGGCCTATCTTTACTTTTATGTATTTATTTTTTATACAAGAGTCAAAGTATTCTTCCCTATTCCTTTTCATTTTTTATTTTTTTGCAAGCATCATGTGGTGAGGAAAGATCTAGGCACATATGTCCAGTTGTATATGGGTGAGCATTAATTATTATTGTTGACATCACCCTTGAGGTGAATACGTTGGGAGGCGAAACTATAAGCCCCTATCTTTCTATGTGTCCGGTTGAAACTTTCTGCTCATGTGTATGCGGTGCGTGTTAGCAATCATAGAAGATTATATGATGGTTGAGTATGTGGACTTTCCTAAAGGCTCCGATACGACACCCTTCGTGAAAAGAGGATGAATTGTAGTTGCAAAGTTGACAGAGAACATAGTTTGTTGGTTTTCAATAGAGTTTATGCTTCTACCTCGATATTATGATGAATTGTTACTTGTGCACAAGAAATTGTATGATAAAGCTATGTGGTAAAGTGTTATAATAAAGTTTGTTGTTGTTACAATAATATGCAAATGCTTCTATGTCTGTATTTTGTTTTTATCGACAACTCTCTCTCTCTCTAAGCATGTGGACATGTTTTTCGATTTCGGTTTTTCACTTGAGGACAAGCGAGGTCTAAGCTCGAGGGAGTCGATACGTCGATTTTGCATCATATTTTCTTGTTGTTATTTATAATGTTTTTATGCATAATAATGCTTTATGGAGTAGTTCTAATGCCTTTTCTCTCATAATATGCAAAGTTTACACAAAGAGGAAGAATACCGGCAACTGGAATTCTTGACCTGAAAAAGCTACGTCAGGCCACCTATTCTGCACAACTCCAAATGAGTTGAAAATTTACGGAGATTTGTTTTGGAATATTTGATGAATATTGGAGCAAATAAGTACCAGAGGGGCCCCACCAGGTCGGCACAACCCACCTTGGCGTGCCAGGGTGTTGGAAATATGCCCTAGAGGCAATAATAAATTAGTTATTATTATATTTCCTTGTTCATGATAATCGTTTATTACCCATGCTATAATTGTATTGATAGGAAACTCAGATACATGTGTGGGTACATAGACAACACCATGTCCCTAGTAAGCCTCTAGTTGACTAGCTCGTTGATCAATAGATGGTTACGCTTCGACCATGGATATTGGATGTCGTTGATAACGAGATCACATCATTAGCAGAATGATGTGATGGACAAGACCCAATCCTAAGCCTAGCACAAAGATCGTGTAGTTCGTATGCTAAAGCTTTTCTAATGTCAAGTATCTTTTCCTTAGACCATGAGATTGTGCAACTCCCTGATACCGTAGGAATGCTTTGGGTGTACCAAACGTCACAACGTAACTGGGTGGCTATAAAGGTGCACTACAGGTATCTCCGAAAGTATCTGTAGGGTTGGCACGAATCGAGACTGGGATTTGTCACTCCGGTTGACGGAGAGGTATCTCTGGGCCCACTCGGTAGGGCATCATCATAATGTGCACAATGTGACCAAGGGGTTGATCACGGGATGATGTGTTACAGAACGAGTAAAGAGACTTGCCGGTAACGAGATTGCACAAGGTATCGGGATACCGACGATCGAATCTCGGGCAAGTACAATACCGCTAGACAAAGGGAATTGAATACGGGATCGATTGAGTCCTTGACATCGTGGTTCATTCGATGAGATCATCGTGGAACATGTGGGAGCTAACATGGGTATCCAGATCCCGCTGTTGGTTATTGACCGGAGAACGTCTCGGTCATGTCTGCATGGTTCCCGAACCCGTAGGGTCTACACACTTAAGGTTCGATGACGCTAGGGTTATAAAGGAAGTTCGTATGTGGTTACCGAATGTTGTTCGGAGTCCCGGATGAGATCCCGGACGTCACGAGGAGTTCTAGAATGGTCCGGACGTAAAGATTTATATATGGAAAGTTGTTGTTCGGGTTCCGGGAAAAGTTCGGGTTTTTCCGGTATTGTACCGGGAAGCTTCCAGAAGGTTCCGGAGGATTCCGGAGGTCCGGAAATTGTTCCACCACGTCAAATACAGCAGCATGGGCTGTAGGGGGGGCGCCCTGGCCTTAATGGGCCAGGGGCACCAGCCCCCCCAAGGCCCATGCGCATGGGAGAGGGGAAACCCTAAGGGGGAGGGCCTCCACTTGACTTGGGAGGCACTCCTCCCCCCCTTGGCCACCGCCCCAACCCTAGATGGAATCTAGGGGGGCTGTCCCCCTTCTCTCCCCACCTATAAATAGTGGAGGGGTGGGAGGGCAGCCGCACCCAAGTTCTGGCGCAGCCCTCCCCCTCTCCCAAGTACTCCTCCTCTCCCGCGGTGCTTGGCGAAGCCCTGCAGGATTGCCATGCTCCTCCATCACCACTGCGCCGTTGTGCTGCTGCTGGAAGGAGTCTTCCTCAACCTATCCCTCTCTCCTTGCTGGATCAATGCATGGGAGACGTCACCGACCTGTACGTGTGTTGAACGCGGAGGTGCCGTCCGTTCGGCACTAGGATCTCCGGTGATTTGGATCACGACGAGTACGACTCCTTCAACCCCATTCTCTTGAACGCTTCCGCTTAGCGATCTACAAGGGTATGTAGATGCACTCTCCTTCCCCTCTTTGCTAGTTTCTCCATAGATAGATCTTGGTGACACGTAGGAAAATTTTGAATTTCTGCTATGTTCCCCATCAGTGGCATCATGAGCTAGGTCTATTGCGTAGATTCTTTGCACGAGTAGAACACAAAGTAGTTGTGGGCGTTGATTTTGTTCAATATGCTTACCGTTACTAGTCCAATCTTGTTTCGACGGTATTGTGGGATGAAGCGGCCCGGACCGACCTTACACGTACACTTACGTGAGACAGGTTCCACCGACTGACATGCACTTGGTGCATAAGGTGGCTAGCGGGTGCCGCCTCCCACTTTACTCGAAACGGATTCGATGAAAAGGGTCCTTATGAAGGGTAAATAGCAATTGGCATATCACGTTGTGGTTTTATGTAGGTAAGAAACGTTTGCTAGAAACCCATAGCAGCCATCAGAAACATGCAAACAACAATTAGAGGACGCCTAACTTGTTTTTGCAGGGTATGCTATGTGATGTGATATGGCCAAGAAGAATGTGATGAATGATATGTGATGTATGAGATTGATCATGTTCTTGTAATAGGAATCACGACTTGCATGTCGATGAGTATGACAACCGACAGGAGCCATAGGAGTTGTCTTAATTTATTGTATGACCTGCGTGTCATTGAACAACGCCATGTAATTACTTTACTTTATTGCTAACCGGTAGCCATAGTAGTAGAAGTAATAAGTTGGCGAGATAACTTCATGGAGACACGATGATGGAGATCATGGTGTTATGCCGGTGACGATGATGATCATGGAGCCCCGAAGATGGAGATCAAAAGGAGCAAAATGATATGGGCCATATCATGTCACTATTTGATTGCATGTGATGTTTATCATGTTTATACATCTTATTTGCTTAGAACGACGGTAGTAAATAAGATGATCCTCATTAAAATTTCAAGAAAGTGTTCCCCTAACTGTGCACCCTTGCGAAAGTTCGTCGCTTCAAGCACCACGTGATGATCGGTGTGATAGATTCTTACGCTCACATACAACGGGTGTAAGCCAGATTTACACACGCGAAACACTTAGGTTAACTTGACGAGCCTAGCATGTACAGACATGGCTTCAAAACACAAGAGACCGAAAGGTCGAGCATGAGTCGTATGGAGGATACGATCAACATGAAGATGTTCACCAATGATGACTAGTCCGTCTCACGTGATGATCGGACACGGCCTAGTTGACTCGGATCATGTAATCACTTAGATGACTAGAGGGATGTCTATCTGTGTGGGAGTTCATGAGATGAACTTAATTATCCTGAACATAGTCAAAAGATGTTTGCATATTATGTCGTAAGCTCGTACTTTAGTTCCACTGTTTTAGATATGTTCCTAGATAAAATATAGTTGAAAGTTGACAGTAGCGATTATACGGACAGAAGAAAGCTTATGTCCCTAATGCACCGCTCAGTGTGCTGAACCCCAAACGTCGTCTGTGGATGTTGCAAACATCGGACATACATGTTTTGATAACTGCGTGATAGTTCAGTTAAACGGTTTAGAGTTGAGGCACCAAAGACGTTTTTCAAAACGTCGCGGAACATATGAGATGTTTCGAGGGCTGAAATTGCGATTTCAGGCTCATGCCCACGTCAAGAGGTATAAGACCTCCGACGATTTTCTTAGCCTGCAAACTAAGGGAGAAAAGCTCAATCGTTGAGCTTGTGCTCAGATTGTCTGAGTGCAACAATCACTTGAATCGAGTGGGAGTTGATCTTCCAGATGAGATAGTGATGTTTCTCCAAAGTCATTGCCACCAAGCTGCTAGAGCTTCGTGATGAACTATAACATATCAGGGATAGATATGATGATCCTTGAGGTATTCGCGATGTTTGACACCGCGAAAGTAAAAATCAAGAAGGAGCATCAATTGTTGATGGTTGGTGAAACCACTAGTTTCAAGAAGGGAAGGGCAAGAAGGGATACTTCATGAAACGGCAAATCAGCTGCTGCTCTAGTGAAGAAACCCAAGGTTAACCCAAACCCGAGACTAAGTGCTTCTGTAATAAGGGGAAAAGCCACTGGAGCAGAATTACCCTAGATACTTGGTAGATGAGAAGGCTGGCAAGGTCGATAGAAGTATATTGGATATACATTATGTTAATGTGTACTTTACTAGTACTCCTAGTAGCACCAGGGTATTAAGATACCGGTTCGGTTGCTAAGTGTTAGTTACTCGAAATAAAAGAGCTACGGAATAAACGGAGACTAGCTAAAGGTGAGCTGACGATATGTGTTGCAAGTGTTTCCAAGTTTGATGTGATCAAACATCGCACGCTCCCTCTACCATCAAATTAGTATTAAACCTGAATAATTGTCATTTGGTGTTTGCGTTGAGCATAGACATGATTGGATTATGTCTATCGCAATACGGTTATTCATTTAAGGAGAATAATGGTTCCTCTATTTATTTGAATAATACCTTCAATGGTCTTGCACCTAAAGGAATGGTTTATTGAATCTCGATCATAGTGATACGCATTTTCATGCCAAAAGATAGAAGATAGTAATGATAGTACCACTTACTTGTGGCAGTGCCATGTAAGTCATATTGGTATAAAACACATGAAGAAGCTCCATGTTGATGGATCTTTGGACTCACTCGTTTTTGAAAAGTTTGAGACATGCGAACCATGTCTATTGGTGTATACGCATGAAGAAACTCCATGCAGATGGATCGTTTGGACTCACTTGATTTGGAATCACTTGAGATATGCAAATCATACCACATGGGCAAGATGACTGAAAAGCCTCGTTTTCAGTAAGATGGAACAAGATAGCAACTTGTTGGAAATAACACATTTTGATGTGTGCAGTCCAATGAGTGCTGAGGCATGCAGTGAATATTGTTCCGTTCTTACTTCACAGATGATTCGAGTAAATGTTGAGTATATTTACTTGATGAAACACAAGTCTGAATTATTGAATGGTTCAAGTAATTTCAGAGTGAAGTTGAAGATCATTGTGACAAGAGGATAAAATGTCTATGATATGATCATAGAGATGAATATCTAAGTTACGAGCTTTGGCACGCAATTAAGACATTGTGGAAATTGTTTCACAATTAATACCGCCTGGAACACCATAGTGTGATGGTGTGTCCGAACATCATAGTTGCACCCTATTGGATATGGTGCGTACCATAATGTCTCTTATCGAATTACCACTATCGTTCATGGGTTAGGCATTAGAGACAACCGCACTCACTTTAATAGGGCACCACGTAATTCCGTTGAGATGACACCGTGAGTACTATGGTTTAGATAAACCTAAGCCGTCGTTTCTTGAAAGTTTGGGGCTGCGACGCTTATGTGAAAAAGTTTCATCGTGATAAGCTCGAACCCAAAACGGATAAATGCATCTTCATGGGATACCCAAAATGGTTGGGTATACCTCCTAATTCAGATCCGGAAGCAAAAGTGATTGTTTCTAGAAATGGGTCCTTTCTCGAGGAAAAGTTTCTCTCGAAAGAATTGAGTGGGAGGATGGTGGAGACTTGATGAGGTTATTGAACCGTCACTTCAACAAGTGTGTAGCAGGGCACAGGAAGTTGTTCCTGTGGCACCTACACCAATTGAAGTAGAAGCTTATGATAGTGATCATGAAGTTTTGGATCAAGTCACTACCGTACCTCGTAGGGGGACAAGGATGCGTACTACTTCAGAGTGGTACAGTAATCCTGTCTTGAAGGTCATTGTCGGTGTCAAAACCGGCGGATCTCGGGTAGGGGGTCCCGAACTGTGCGTCTAGGCGGATGGTAACAGGAGACAAGGGACACGATGTTTTACCCAGGTTCGGGCCCTCTTGATGGAGGTAAAACCCTACGTCCTGCTTGATTAATATTGATGATGTGTGTTACAAGAGTGGATCTACCACGAGATCAAAGAGGCTAAACCCTACAAGCTAGCCTATGGTATGATTGTTGTTCGTCCTACGGACTAAAACCCTCCGGTTTATATAGACACCGGATAGGGTTAGGGTTACACAGAGTCGGTTACAATGGTAGGAGATCTACATATCCGTATCACCAAGCTTGCCTTCCACGCCAAGGAAAGTCCCATCCGGACACGGGACGAAGTCTTCAATCTTGTATCTTCATAGTCTTGGAGTCCGCCGATGATGATAGTTCGCTATCCGGGCACCCCTAGTCCGAACTCCTCAAGAGCCCTCGAACCAGGCTTCAATGACGACGAGTCCGGCGCGCATATTGTCTTCGCATTGCAAGGCGGGTTCTTCCTCGAATAATTTATAGAAGATTGTGAACACCAGGATAGTGTCCGCTCGCAAAACAAGTTCCACATAACACCGTGGAGAGAATAATTTTGCACAGATCTGCCGACGTATTCCGCGGCGTGACATCACACCACGCCGGACCTTTATATGAATCGTTTTTATTGTTCCACCTCAGCGTGTTTAGCGAGGTGGTTTCTTGGCACGCCTTATCAAAGCGTAGATCGTGCCCCTTATTCCGGGATTCTCATCAATACGGACGTGGGTAACCCAACCGTGCCCGTTGGCCTGGCTTCTCTATCAAAGGTGAGTCCTAATCGACCACGGGGTGGGCTCTTGGTATTCAATCTCTTTATAGTGAGACCAAGGCCCTCTTCTTTTACACCTCCATCGAAGTTCGCCTCACGCTCGAAGTTCCAACACCCAAAGCTTCAGATTCAGGCGCTTCAGACTTTCGACGATGTCCGGCTCCGACCAGCACGGCCGATGGATGTCTTCCTCCGTCACAGAAGAAGATGTGCTAAAGCTGCGAGACGCCAGGTATCTGACCGGCGAGATCTCGCATAGGCTGCCTGCTCTAGGGCAGGTCACTCCCACTCCTGAGCCCGGCGAGAACGTGGTGTTCGCGTCCCACTTCCTTCGGGGTTTAGGCTTCCCGACAGACCCCTTTGTGCGGGGGCTCATGTTTTATTATGGGCTTGATTTCCATGACTTGAATCCGGAGTCCATCCTCCATATCTCGTCATTCATTGTTGTATGTGAGGCCTTCCTCCATATTACCCCCCCTCCCACTCTGGATTGTGGCTCAAAACCTTCAAGGTGGAGCCAAAGACGATCAAGGGGCAGCAAGCAGAGTGCGGAGGGGCGGTCATAAGCAAATGTGTTGATGCTCCGTGGCCCGAGGGCTCTTTTCAAGAGGAGCTTGGTTTGTGGCAACGGAAGTGGTTTTATATCACCGCTCCCAGGGGCACCAAATGGGCGGCGCTCCCTGCCTTTCGCTCAGGTCCACCACAGCGGCTGGCGTCATGGGTCAACAAGGGGCTCGACTGGGGCCATCCAAGGATGTTCCCCTGCTGCAGGCCGTGTTCGAGATCTCCAGAAAGAGGGATCAATCTGGTTGCGATGGCGCAGGTTATGGTGATCCGCGCCTTCAGCCCTGCAAGAACGCCGCCCCCTCGCCTGTGAGAATTCAATCCGAGGGACCACGAGCTCTCCAAAATTTTATGGGCACGACGCCCGTGGAGATGTATAAACTGTTCTTCGGATCACAAGAGAAGTGTTCGGACTTGACCGAGGACGCAGGACTAAGCTGCAATCACCTAGATACTCAAGTAAGTAGTCCTGTAAGGACCGGACAAGCTGTTCATTCATTTATTATATATATATGCCCTTTAAAGGAGCCGTTTCTTGAACAGGAGTGGATAGCTAAGGCAAAGCTGATAAGGTGTCCGGCTCCCCTCCCAGAGACCACGCCGGATCCCATGTTGACCAAGATGTTGAAGGTCGCACCTTTTGAAGAAGGCGAAGGGAGGAGCGGGGGAGCAACTGCCTCTGCGAAGGAGGCTATCAAGGAAGGAGGGATTAAGAGTCCCACCTTCCGAGGAGAGAAGAGGACCGCTTCAGAAGATCCGGAGGTCAAGGCCTCAAAGAAAGGAAGGGAATCTTCGGCAGAGGGTCCGGCGCTGGGAAGTAACCCAGCCGCACTATTTCCCCAAGGGGATTAGCCCTCCAGCGAGCCGTAAGTAGAAATAAGGGGTCTTGTAAATAAGGAGCATCCCTGTATTTATTTATGAAGATAACCGAAATTGTACCTTGTAGTTCGGACCTCAGCCCTTCTCAGCAGAGCTCGTCTTCAGGGGATCTTCTTCCGGAGATGATGGAGAACGAAACGCCTCCACCCGACCGGACGACCCGGAGGTGTCGTCGCGGAGGGTTCCCCCAAGTCCGGCGGGGGCGGAAGGTCCGGCGCCGAGTGGTGTGCGGTCGGAGGAGCTGAAGGATTTGCTCGGGCGAGCGGCTATCTCGGAAGATCACCGTGCTCTAATGGGTACGGTGATTGAAAGGATTGCATCCGCAGAGCGGATTGCACGAAGCCGCCGTAAGCTTATCGACGGGTTTGAGGTACGCAAAAATAATGTACCTTCGGCGCTTATGCATATAGAATGCGCCATGTATAGATAGTAGCCCCGAGACTCGGTATGTTGTTAAAATTGACGACGTGCGAGGATCAAATTTCGATTTAACATATCGCCACTCCTAAACAGGTGGCGGGCGTCCGGAGGCCAGCCGGATGATGAATATGCCGAACTAAAGCGGCAGCTTGATGAGGCGGATGCGACATCGCGCTGGTCAATAAACGGTTTGACGAGTCACAAGGTATGCGACTTCTATGCGGACACCGGTAAGGGAGCTTGACGCCCATGTCTTCTCGTTTGTATGCTTAATGCAGATGGTGCCGCTGCCGTTGAGGAGCTGCGGTAGAACTCGCCCGAGCGAAAGAGCAAGCTAGGAGTAGTAATGCGGCCGCTTTAAAGGCGGCCGAAGAGCTAGAAGCTGAACGGGCTGCCCACTGCCGAAGCAAAGAGGAGATGGCCGATATGGCCAAAAAGTTAAGGAATACTACCGATCGCTGCGAGGTTCTTGAAAAAGAGCGTCAAGCGGAACAAGAGGGCCTAAAGAAGGCCGCCGCCGAATCCAAGAATGCCCAATCGGCTTTGAGAGCTGCCAAGGAGGAGCTGAGTCAGGCCAGGGCAATTGCGGCTGGAAAACCGTTTCTGCTACGGAGGAAATATACAGATCCAAAGTATGCTCAGTTGGATAAATTGTGGAGTTCAGAGGATGCTTATCTCGACTTGGCGGCGAAGCGCCAGGACGCGTTGAGCACTTCCGGGGCGGAAGGGGCACGAAGGAAGAGCTATATTGGTCGCAATTCCATAGTCCGGGCGTCCTCTGCCACGACCGATCGGTTGGCGAATGGGCCGAGCTGAATTGATTGTCCGGATTTGCCATGAAGCATGTCATGACTCACTTGTGGCCGGACGGACCCCAGCCGAAGAGCTATTTTGGTTTAGTGCAACAGTTTCTTGGAGCGGTGCCGCGTATCGACGCGATGAAGCGATCAACATGTATTGAGGGAGCGTGGATGGCTCTTGCCCGTGTCAAGACATACTGGGCAGAGATGAAGGCCACTGACGTTGCATCCCAGGATTCGGACAGAAGCCGAGTACCTGCCGAGCACTACTTTGAAGAAGTCCTGTCGGGCGCTCGTTTAATAGAGACGCAGTGCTCGAAGGATATTATGTTTAAATGACATGTATGATTTGTGAAAACAATGCTTCAATGTGATATAAGTGCTTTTTATACTTGTGCGTTCAAGTAGTAAACTACTCCTTGTGCGGCCGTTTATGTATATGTCTATATAACCTGAAAGATGGCAGTCCTTGGCTTCAGCCCCCACGCACATAGTGCGGGGTGTTTGCAAAAAGCGCTTTTCACACTTAATCCAATGTCTTGGTCCTGTTAAGGAGGTGATAGCGTAGCAAACCAGGCAACCGGACTATAATGCTTTATCACTTTCACTTAGCCATGGAGTTCGAGGGTGGGGCTACTATATAGCCCTCGGGGCACCGCACTCTCCGAACTCGGGTGCGATGTGCTCGACCGAAAACCGTCCTTCGTTAATGCGGAGGAATTCTAAACATTCCTGTGAGTCATCGAGTGGTTGACCAGTCTCTCGCTATATCATGACAGCCAGTTTTCGCTTTCATCGAGGTGCTCGCCCGGCGAACCGGGCACAATCGCAGAGTTCTCCGGTGTCGCGTTAGCCGTGAAAACGGAACGTAAGGCAGCAAAACACAGGAGCCGGGCAACCCAACATTTGACCAAAGACATGATTCGGAGCTGATGCATATAAGGCCTAACTCGAGACGCCGAATACTCCCTAAGGTATTCGGTCTTTATGAAAATGCGCAGAATAGTGCCCTAAGCCCCTGGTGTCTAGGTACGCGCAAAAATTCTGGTGCGGCCAATGCCAAAGCACCAGCCTCCTCCTCGGTTACATTAAGGAACCGGGGGGATGTATATCAACAAGAGACAGTGAAAAAAGGTTTACGCAGGGTCTTAATCTGAAAAGAATCCTTGCAACGGGTCCCTACTGCACGTCTGCTCCTGTGTCTCCGTTGTGCCGTATCCTGGACGGGTGTAGCACGTTGTTCATCTGTAAAAGAGAAGAACTTAGTTTGAAAGCAAAAGGATCGTGCGAAAGATGTACTTAATATTAAATGAACAGAGTACGGTTCGAAGAAGTGAATAAAATTGAGCTTTATTGTCTCTTGTTATACATGCATGCGGCCCCTCGTATGGGGGTATGCCGCTAGTAGGCGCCGGACTCGTCTAGCCGTGTCCGGGTTTGAATGACCAATTCGTGTTCTTTGCCTAGCGAGCCGGATAGCTGTGGGGCTGTCAAGGCAGTCTCCGTTCTCCCATGCTCGAGTAACACTTAATACTTCCTTTTAATGAGATGATGCCGCGTGGACCGGCATTTTAAGTGTTAGAGATGCATAATGTGTATTGCGTTAAAGCGGGCGAAAGCTTGGCGTCCCAATAGTTCTTGATGGCTACTCTTAAACGGGGAGACATGGAAGAGTAACCTTCATGACGGAAGTTGTCGGATGAACCAAACACAACTTCTAGCAGTATGGAGCCCGTGAGAGAGGCGTATGGGCGAGCAGTACTCCTTTAAAGGAGGTGTTGCTACGGCGAATTTTGGTTGGTTTATCCTCATCCTGCGGATTGTGTCCGATATATCAGGTTTATGTCATCGCCGCCATCCATGAGGACATGTGTAAATTGAATCCGTCGATTATAGGATCCAATATCAAGGCAGTCCATCCTGCGTTCGGATATTATCGAATAGTCCCGATGGTCGAAGGTGATTGGTTTTGACAACGGCAGCGGCGCACCTTTTAGGGGCGCCGCTTTGTTTTTCCTTTTGATCACGTGAAGTGAGTTTACTGTTTTGACCTCCTGTGGGAAAGTTTTTTGTTTTCTGGGGTTCTGCTTGTGGTGCTCGTCGTCATCTTTACTTGGTGTGTCGAGCCCCTTGTGTTCGGCGCTCACCTGCGGACTGTTTGAAGACCCAACAATCTCTGTGGGTATGGTTTGCGTGCCTCCGGAGGTACCATGTATTTGACACAGTCTATCCGAATCTTGTTTAGGTTGGATAGCTCGCCACCGTTATCCTTTAGGGCAGTGTTTTGTTGTTCGCCGAGAGCTTTTGAATCCGGCGTTGACCGCCGTACTATTTGGGCCATTTTCCTTATTCCGGCGATGATCCTTTCTGTGTCGTGATTTCCCATTTCCATCCCTGATTTCGGATGTACTCGGGTCGCTGGTGCTGCATCTATCTAGCCAGATATCCTCTCCCGCGCAAAAGCGGGTCATGAGGCTTGTTAATGCGGCCATTGTTCTTGGCTTTTCTTGGCCGAGGTGTCTGGCGAGCCATTCGTCTCGGACGTTGTGTTTGAAAGCTGCTAAGGCTTCGCGTCCGGACAATGACTATTTGGTTCTTTTAGTAAGGAACCTGTTCCGAATTTCCGGCTGACTCTCCGGCTATTGAGTTATGTGACTTAGATTGTCTCAGATCCGGAGGGCGGACGAAGTCCCCGAAAATTTGCCCGGATGGCTTCCTCGAGCTCTCCCAGCTTCAAATGGTATTTTCGGGAGGCTTTTAAGCCAATGCCGAGCTGGCCCTTTGAGTTTAAGGGTAAGTATTTTATGGCGTGAGATCGTCTCCTCGAGCCATGTGTATGTGGAGGATGTAATCCTCGATCCGCACTCTGTGGTCTGTTGTTCCGTCGATGCCTCTATGTTTACGGGTTTGAATCCGCTGAAATTCATGATCCAACCTCATCGGTGAAACATAGTGGGTGTCGACGCCCTATATTTGGGTGTGCCGTGATCTTCGGAATTTTGGCGTATTGCATTGCTTTGACGAGCCTGCTTTCTTGGCCCATAGATGGACCTAACTGGGCCATCCTCTTGACGTGAATCTTTATGCGGATCGCATATTGGCTTGTGTGCGACGCCATTCGCCGCTCTCTTTTTGCCGTGAGGTCATCCATCCGACCGGGTGGCCTTCTTGCTTTTTAATTGTGGGGGCTCTAAGGCCTCCTCGTCGAATTCGGGCAGTAGCTTTCTTTTCGGGTAGCTCTTTGTTCGGCGACTGTCGCCGTATTTATCTGCGGTGCTGAATACTTGGCTCCATCTAATCCTGAGTGCATCTTCCGCTGATTTGAGCTTCCGCTTCTGCTTTTTCAAGCTACGCGCAGTGGCGACGAGCCTTTTCTGGAGGTCATTTTGCTCCAATGGTTTGTCCGGCGTGAGGTCGTCCGGACTGTTGTCTTCGCCGGGGACAGATTGTTTATCCAAGTTGTCTTGTTCGGACGATTGCTCGATAGCTTGTTCGTTGTCCACCGGTTCGCCCTGCTCTATGGCTGGGTCTTTGTTGAGGCGGGACTTTGTTCGGCGTTTACGTTGCCGTTTTGACTGCTTTTCGAGGGATTTATCCTTCGTGGCGTCCCGTTGCTCCTCGTCTTCATTTGCTTTAGGTGTATCCACCATGTATACATCATGGGGTGAGGTTGTCCAGCATCCTATAGGTGTTGGTTCATTGTTGTCTCCTACATCGTCGTCCATACCGTCGATGTCTTCGGAGTCGAAATCGAGCACGTCGTGTAGGCTATCGACAGTGGCTACGAAGTGGGTGGTGGGCGGGCATTGAATTTCTTCATCGTCCGTATCCCAACCTTCCTGACCATGGTCCGGCCAGGGCTTTCCGGATAAAGAGATAGACTTTAGTGAATTCAGGATGTCGCCAAAGGGCGAGTGCTGAAAGATGTCCGCGGCCGTGAACTCCATAACGGGCGCCCAATCGGATTCAATTGGCAAGGGCGCAGAGGGTTCGGAGTCCGGAGAGGAGTCCGGCACCCTAGAGTCGAGGTCTTCACAAAGGACAGGGATGGAGTTTGGCTCGATCGCCGTAGAGATTAAAGCCCCCGAGGTGGTGTCCAACCACTCGTCCTCGATCGGGGAATCCGGCTCCGGATTTAGGGTCGGAGCGGATTCGTGCGGCCTCCGTGGCACCGCTCGCTACTGAGCTAGATCATGCCCATCGAGACAAGGCGGCGCTGCTTATTGCGTCCCGAATCCGTCAAGATCAAGTCTCCGCGGATATCGGCCGATAGTTTAAATCTTCCAAAGCTGACTGACGGCCAGGGCGAAGCTTTCGATCTGCTCCAGATGGCTGCTTAATTGGCCTCAGATGCAAAGCCGCCGATCATGAAGATCTGTCCGTGGAGAAAAGTCTCACCCTGGACCGCGTCGTTGTTGATGATCGAAGGAGCCATCGAGCCTATCGGTGACGACACAGAGGAACTCTCAATGAAAGCACCAATGTCGGTGTCAAATCCGGCGGATCTCGGGTAGGGGGTCCCGAACTGTGCGTCTAGGTGGATGGTAACAGGAGACAAGGGACACAATGTTTTACCCAGGTTCGGGCCCTCTTGATCGAGATAAAACCCTACGTCCTGCTTGATTAATATTGATGATGTGTGTTACAAGAGTGGATCTACCACGAGATCAAAGAGGCTAAACCCTAGAAGCTAGCCTATGGTATGATTGTTGTTCGCCCCACGGACTAAAACCCTCCGTTTATATAGACACCGGATAGGGTTAGGGTTACATAGAGTCGGTTACAATGGTAGGAGATCTACATATCCGACGCCAAGCTTGCCTTCCACGCCAAGGAAAGTCCCATCCGGACACGGGACGAAGTCTTCAATCTTGTATCTTCATAGTCTTGGAGTCCGGCCGATGATGATAGTTCGGCTATCCGGACACCCCCTAGTCCGGAACCCCCTCAGTGATGTTGCTAGACAATAATGAACCTACGAGCTATGGGGAAGCAATGGTGGGCTCATATTCACAAATGGTTAGAAGCCATGAAATCCGAGATAGGATCCATGTATCGTAACAAAGCATGGATTTTGGTGGACTTGCCCGATGATCGGCAAGCCATTGAGATAAATGGATCTTTAAGAAGAAGACGGACGTGGACGGTAATGTCACCGCTTATGAAGCTTGACTTGTGGCGAAGAGTTTTCACAAGTTCAAGGAGTTGACTACGATGAGATTTTCTCATCCGTAGCGATGCTTAAGTCCGCCGGAATCATGTTAGCATTAGCTGCATTTATGAAATCTGCGATGGATGTCAAAACGAGTTTCCTTACCAGTCTTCGTAAGGAAAGGTTGTATGTGATACAATCAGAAAGTTTTGTCGATCCTAAGGATGCTAAAAGGTATGCTGGCTCCAGCGATCCTTCTAAGGACTGGAGTAAGCATCTCGAAGTTGGAATGTGCGTTTTGATGAGATGATCAAAGATTTTGGGTTTATACAAAGTTTATGAGAAACTTGTATTTCCAAAGTAGTGAGTGAGAGCACTATAGAATTTCTGATGAGTATATGTTGTTGACATATTGTTGATCAGAAATGATGTAGATTTTCTGGAAAGCATATAGGGTTGTTTGAAAAGTGTTTTTCAATGGAAAACCTGGATTAGGCTACTTGAACAATAAGCATCAAGATCTATAAGATAGATCAAAATGTTTAATAATACTTTCAAATGAGCACATACCTTGACATAATCTTGAAGGTGTTCAAGATGGATCAGTCAAAGAAGGAGTTCTTGCCTGAGTTGTAAGGTATGAAGTTAAAACTCGACCACGGCAGAAAAGAGAGAAAGGATGAATGTCGTCCCCTATGCCTTAGACGTAGGCTCTACAGTATGCTATGCTGTGTATCGCACCTGATGTGTGCCTTGCTACATATCTGGCAAGAGGGTACAAAGGTGATCAAGGAGTGGATCATCAGATAGCGGTCAAAATTATCCTTAGAGGAATAAGGATATGTTTCTCGGTTATGGAGGTGATAAAGAGTTCGATGTAAAGAGTTGCGTCGATGCAAGCTTAACACCTATCCGGATAGCTCTGAGTAGAGATACCGGATACGTATAATGGAGCAACAATTTGTAATAACTCCAAGTGGAACGTGGAAGCAGCATCTATGATATGACATAAAGTTTTGCGAAATACATAGGGATCTGAATATTGCAGACCCGTTGACTACAACCTCTCTCACAAGCATAAACATGATCAAACCCAGAACTCATTGAGTGTTAATCACATAGTGATGTGAACTAGATTATTGATTCTAGTGAACTCTTTGGATGTTGGTCACATGGCGATGTGACCTGTGAGTGTTAATCACATGGCGATGTGAACTGGATTATTGACTCTAGTGCAAGTGGGAGACTGTTGGAAATATGCCCTAGAGGCAATAATAAATTAGTTATTATTATATTTCCTTGTTCATGATAATCGTTTATTATCAATGCTATAATTGTATTGATAGGAAACTCAGATACATGTGTGGGTACATAGACAACACCATGTCCCTAGTAAGCCTCTAGTTGACTAGCTCGTTGATCAATAGATGGTTATAGTTTCCTGACCATGGACATTGGATGTCGTTGATAACGGGATCGCATCATTAGCAGAATGATGTGATGGACAAGACCCAATCCTAAGCCTAGCACAAAGATCGTAGTTTAGATGCTAAAGCTTTTCTAATGTCAAGTATATTTTCCTTAGACCATGAGATTGTGCAACTCCCGGATACCGTAGGAATGCTTTGGGTGTACCAAATGTCACAACGTAACTGGGTGGCAATAAAGGTGCACTACAGGTATCTGTGAAAGTATCTGTTGGGTTGGCACGAATCGAGACTGGGATTTGTCACTCCGGTTGACGGAGAGGTATCTCTGGGCCCACTCGGTAGGGCATCATCATAATATGCACAATGTGACCAAGGGGTTGATCACGGGATGATGTGTTACGGAACGAGTAAAGAGACATGCCGGTAACGAGATTGAACAAGGTATCGGGATACCGACGATCGAATCTCGGGCAAGTACAATACCGCTAGACAAAGGGAATTGAATACGAGATCGATTGAGTCCTTGACATCGTGGTTCATCCGATGAGATCATCGTGGAACATGTGGGAGCCAACATGGGTATCCAGATCCCGCTGTTGGTTATTGACCAGAGAACGTCTCGGTCATGTCTGCATGGTTCCCGAACCCGTAGGGTCTACACACTTAAGGTTCGATGACGCTAGGGTTATAAAGGAAGTTTGTATGTGGTTACCGAATGTTGTTCGGAGTCCCGGATGAGATCCCGGACGTCACAAGGAGTTCGGAATGGTCCGGAGGTAAAGATTTATATATGGAAAGTTGTTGTTCGGGTTCCGGGAAAAGTTCGGGTTTTTCCGGTATTGTACCGGGAAGCTTCCAGAAGGTTCCGGAGGATTCCGGAGGGGTCCGGAGGTCCGGAAATTGTTCCACCACATCCAATACAGCAGCATGGGCTGTAGGGGGGCGCCCTGGCCTTAATGGGGCCATGGGCACCAGCCCCCCCAAGGCCCATGTGCATGGGAGAGGGGAAACCCTAAGGGGGAGGGCCTCCACTTGACTTGGGAGGCACTCCTCCCCCCCTTGGCCGCCGCCCCAACCCTAGATGGGATCTAGGGAGGCCGGCCCCCTTCTCTCCCCACCTATAAATAGTAGAGGGGTGGGAGGGCAGCCGCACCCAAGTTCTGGCGCAGCCCTCCCCCTCTCCCAAGTACTCTTCTCCCAGGTGCTTGGCGGCCCCTGCAGGATTGCCACGCCCTACATCACCACCACGCCTGTTGTCTGCTGCTGGATGGAGTCTTCCTCAACCTCTCCCTCTCTCCTTGCTGGATCAAGGCATGGGAGACGTCACCGGGCTGTACGTGTGTTGAACGCGGAGGTGCCTTCCGTTCGGCACTAGGATCTCCGGTGATTTGGATCACGACGAGTATGACTCCTTCAACCCCGTTTTCTTGAACGCTTCCGCTTAGCAATCTACAAGGGTATGTAGATGCACTCTCCTTCCCCTCGTTGCTGGTTTCTCCATAGATAGATCTTGGTGACACGTAGGAAAATTTTGAATTTCTGCTACGTTCCCCATCACAGGGCCCCCAGGCGCACCCTGTTGGGTTGTGCCCCCCTCGGCCCACCTCTCGTACCCATATTCTGGTATATAGGTCATTTTGACCTACAAAAAAAATAAGAGGGTGATTTTCGGGACGGAGCGCCACCGTCTCGAGGCGGAACTTGGGAAGGAGCACTTTCTCCCTCCAGCTGAGCGATTCCGCTGAGGGAACTTCCCTTTCGGAGGGAGAAATTGAAGCCATCGTCATCACCAACAACCCTCTCATCTTCGGGAGGCCAATCTTCATCAACATCTTCAACAGCACCATCTCCTCCAAACCCTAGTTCATCTCTTGTGTTCAATCTTTGTATCGGAACCTCAGATTGGTACCTGTGCGTGACTAGTAGTGTTGATTACATCTTGTAGTTGATTACTGTCGGGTGTTTGGGGCGACATATGCCAAAGGATGGCTTATCATGGTGGGAGCTAGTAAGACGTCGCCGGTGCCTGGAAACGGGATAAGGCGTAGACACGAACGCCGACACACTTTACCCAGGTTCGGGGCTCTCCTAGGAGATAACACCCCTAGTCCTGCTCTGCGGGGTCTCCGCATGATGACTAACTCAACAAGTGACTACAAGTGCTCCTTGAGCTGTTTAGCTAGAGGAGGAAGAAGGGCAAGGCTAGCTCTACTCCTCTCTCTACGTGGTGTGTGTGATATCTCAGGGGCTGAACCCTTTGCATGGGTGCCCTGGGGGGTTTATATAGGCCTACCCCCCAGGGGTGCAATGGTAATCTGGCCGGGTGGTAGGACCTGACCGTCAGTGTCTCTAGTCACCGGCTTCTCTGTCGGCGGGGCGCCGCCACCGGTGGGTCCCCTGCTGTATCGTGCCAGCCGATCGCCGCCACTGCCCACCGGCAGGTCTTGCCGGCTGCTTAGTACTGTAGTCGTGCCGCTGATGATGTGTGCTTTGTCGGGGAGAGCGTGGCTACAGTCCCGCCGCCTGGTGGCCGTTCGCTGTAGCCACTCCCCATATCTTCTGGTTAATGGCACACGCACTACAAGGGAGGGGGAGGGCCGCCTGGTCTGGAGTCGGCCTCCCCAGAAGCCGGCTGATCAGGGCTCGCCGTCTTCTGGCTTCTCATGGACAGGCCACCTGCGGGCCGTACCGATAGTCCGTCGTGGGAGCATGGCCTTCTCTGCCATGGGTGATGTCATGGGCTGCGTGGCAACAGTGCTGCGCCGGGCAAGGGACGTTTGCCCAGTACCCTGCACTGTGGCCACGCTCCGCCCTGGATTCAGGGGTGGCAGACCGCACTGTGGCCACGCCCCGTCTCGTCGTGTTTATGTGGGTGCTAACTTTGAGGGCGCGAGGGGGGCGCTTGCTAGGAGTCGGCCGCTCTGGAGGCCGCCTGCTAGGAGTCAGCACACTCCATGGCCGTCCTTCAGGTCTAGCCGCCTTCTAACAGCCGGCCGCTTGGACCAGCCGGCCCCAAGAAGGCGGCCCTTTGTCTTCGATGCTTGAGGGGCGCAGCTGGCCCTGATGTCTTGAAATGCCCAGGGAGGCTGATGAGGCTACCCTTGGTAATTTACTCCGACAGTAGTCCCCGAAGCTGGTGAGGCGTCACGGCTGAAGGGGTGAGAAGCCTCAGCAGCTTCCTACTCCGAGTGGTTGGTGATCACGCTTCGTCCATCTTCTGAGGTGCCGACAGCTAGGAGTCGGCCGTGACCAGGCAGGCCGCCTTGTGATTTCGAAAAGTTGTGGTGGGAGCTAGGTGGCGCGCCAGCCAGGCGCCGGGCTTGCCGCCCGCTGCCCGCACGCCACGCTTGGTTTATACCCTAGTTGATTACTATGTTCGACTCCGAGAAATGTAGTGTTGATTACATCTTGTAGTTGATTACTATATGGTTTATTTGGTGGAAGATTACATGTTCAGATCCATTGTACTGTATAATACCCCTCTGATCTTGAGCATGCTTATCATTTGTGAGTAGTTACTTTTGTTCTTGAGGTCACGGGAAAAATCTTGTTGCAAGTAATCATGTGAACTTGATATGTGTTCGATATTTTGATGATATGTATGTTGTGATTCCCTTAGTGGTGTCATATGAACGTCGACTACATGACACTTCGCCATATTTAGGCCTAAGGGAATGCATTGTGGAGTAGTTATTAGATGATGGGTTGCTAGAGTGACATAAGTTTAAACCCTAGTTTATGCGCTACTTCGTAAGGGACCGACTAGGATCCAAATGTTTAATGCCATGGTTAGATTTTATCTTAATACTTTTCTCGTAGTTGTGGATGCTTGTGAGGGGGTTAATCATAAGTAGGAGGTTTGTTCAAGTAAGAACAACACCTAAGCACCGAATAGCAAACACAAATCAAACCAACATGGTGGAAGTGACTAGATGAAATTCCCGTGTCTCCTCAAGAACGCTTTGCTAACTAGAAGAAACCGTTTTGGCCTGTCCTTTGCCACAAAAAGATTGAGCTACCTTGATGCATACTATTTACCATTACTGTTACTTGCTCATTACAAATTATCTTGCTATCAAACTATCTGTTACCGACAATTTCAGTGCTTGCAGACATTACCTTGTTGAAAACCACTAGTCATTTCCTTCTGCTCCTCGTTGAGTTCGACACTCTTACTTATTGAAAGGACTATGATTGACCCCCTATACTTGTGGGTCATCAATGTCGGAGGAGGAGGTGCTACCTCTTGAGCACTGCGTTGGTTTTCCCTTGAAGAGGAAAGGGTGATGCAGCAAAGTAGCGTAAGTATTTCCCTCAGTTTTTGAGAACCAAGGTATCAAACCAGTAGGAGGCTACGCGCGAGTCCCTCGCACCTACACAAACAAATAAATCCTCGCAACCAACGCGATAAGGGGTTGTCAATCCCTACACGGTCACTTACGAGAGTGAGATCTGATAGATATGATAAGATAATATTTTTGGTATTTTTATGATAAAGATGCAAAGTAAAATAAAAAGCAACAAAAATAACTAAGTGTTGGAAGATTAATATGATGAAGATAGACTCGGGGGCCATAGGTTTCACTAGTGGCTTCTCTCAAGAGCATAAGTATTTTAGGGCGGGTGAACAAATTATTGTTGAGCAATTGACAGAATTGAGCATAGTTATTAGAATATCTAGGTATTATCATGTATATAGGCATCATGCTCGAGACAAATAGACCAACTCCTACCTGCATCTACTAATATTACTCCACACATCGACCGCTATCCAGCATGCATCTAGAGTATTAAGTTCATAAGAACAGAGTAACGCTTTAAGCAAGATGACACGATGTAGAGGGATAAATTCATGCAATATGATAAAAACCCCATCTTGTTATCCTCGATGGCAACAATACAATACGTGCCTTGCTGCCCCTCATCATCACCGGGAAAGGACACCGTAAGATTGAACCCAAAGCTAAGCACTTCTCCCATTGCAAGAAAGATCAATCTAGTAGGCCAAACCAAACTGATAATTCGAAGAGACTTGCAAAGATAACCAATCATACACAAAAGAATTCAGAAGATTCAAATATTGTTCATAGATAAACTTGATCATAAACCCACAATTCATCGGTCTCAACAAATACACCGCAAAGAAGATTACATCGAATAGATCTCCACGAGAGAGGGGGAGAACATTGTATTGAGATCCAAAAAGAGAGAAGAAGCCATCTAGCTAATAACTATGGACCCGAAGGTCTGAGGTAAACTACTCACACTTCATCGGAGAAGCTATGGTGTTGATGTAGAAGCCCTCTGTGATCGATGCCCCTTCCGGCGGAGCTCCGGAACAGGCCCCAAGATGGGATCTCGTGGGTACAGAAGGTTGCGGCGGTGGAATTAGGTTTTTGGCTCCATATCTGACCGTTTCGGATACGTAGGTATATATAGGAGGAAGGAGTACGTCGGTGGAGCAACGTGGGGCCCACGAGGGTGGAGGGCGCGCTTGGGGGGGGGGGGTGGCGCGCCCCCTACCTCGTGGCTTCCTGGTGGCTTTCTTGACGTAGGGTCCAAGTCCTCTGGATCATGTTCATTCCAAAAATCCCGTTCCCGAAGGTTTCATTCCGTTTGGACTCCGTTTGATATTCTTTTTTTGTGAAACTCTGAAATAGGCAAAAAACAGCAATTCTGGGCTTGGCCTCCGGTTAATAGGTTAGTCCCAAAAATAATATAAAAGTGAATAATAAAGCCCAATAATGTCCACAACAGAAGATAATATAGCATGGAGCAATCAAAAATTATAGATACGTTGGAGACATATCAAGCATCCCCAAGCTTAATTCCTGCTCATCCTCGAGTAGGTAAATGATAAAAACAGAATATTTGATGTGGAATGCTACTTGGCATAATTTCAATGTAATTATTCTTAGTTGTGGTATGAATATTCAGATCCGAAAGATTCAAGATAAAATTTCAATATTGATATCAAAATAATAATACTTCAAGCATACTAACTAAGCAATTATGTCTTCTCAAAATAACATGGCCAAAGGAAGTTATCCCTACAAAATCATATAGTCTGGCTATGCTCTATCTTCACCACACAAAATATTTAAATCATGCACAACCCCGATGACAAGCCAAGCAATTGTTTCATAATTTTGACGTTCTCAAACTTTTTCAATCTTCACACAATACATGAGCGTGAGCCATGGACATAGCACTATATGTGGAATAGAATGGTGGTTGTGGAGAAGACAAAAAAGGAGAAGATAGTCTCACATTAACTAGGCGTATCAACGGGCTATGGAGATGCCCATCAATAGATATCAATGTGAGTGAGTAGGGATTGCCATGCAAAGGATGCACTAGAGCTATAAGTATATGAAAGCTCAACAAAAGAAACTAAGTGGGTGTGCATCCAACTCGCTTGCTCATGAAGACCTAGGGCATTTTGAGGAAGCCCATCATTGGAATATGCAAGCCAAGTTCCATAATGAAAATTTCCCACTAGTATATGAAAGTGATATTATAGAAGACTCTCTATCATGAAGATCATGGTGCTACTTTGAAGCACAAGTGTGGTGAAAGGATAGTAGCATTGTCCCTTCTCTATTTTTCTCTTATTTTTTATTTGGGCCTTTTCTCTTCTTTTTTTGGCCTCTTTTTTTTCGTCTGGAGTCTCATCCCGACTTGTGGGGGAATCATAGTCTCCATCATCCTTTCCTCACTTGGGACAATGCTCTAAAAATGATGATCATCACACTTTTATTTTCTTACAACTCAACAATTACAACTGGACACTTAGAACAAAATATATGACTCTATGTGAATGCCTTCGGCGGTGTACCTGGATATGCAATGAATCAAGAGTGACATGTATGAAAGAATTATGAACGGTGGCTTTGCCACAAATACAATGTCAACTACATGATCACACAAAGCAATATGACAATGATGAAGCATGTCATAATAAACGAAATGGTGGTATGTTGCATGGCAATATATCTCGGAATGGCTATGGAAATTCCATGATAGGTAGGTATGGTGGCTGTTTTTAGGAAGGTATATGGTGGGTGTATGATACCGGCGAAAAGTGCGCGGTATTAGAGAGGCTAGCAATGGTGGAAGGAAGAAGGGTGCGTATAATCCATGGACTCAATATTAGTCATAAAGAACTCATATACTTACTGCAAAAATCTACAAGTTATCAAAGAAAAGTATTATGCGCATACTCCTAGGGGGATAGATTGGTAGGAAAAGATCATCGCTCGTCCCCGACCGCCACTCATAAGGAAGACAATCAATAAATAAATCATGCTCCGACTTCATCACATAACAGTTCACCATACGTGCATGCTACGGGAATGACAAACTTTAACACAAGTATTTCTCAAATTCAAAACTACTCAACTAGCATGACTCTAATATCACCATCTTCATATCTCAGAACAATTATCAAGCATCAAACTTCTCATAGTATTCAACACACTCATAAGAATTTTTCTTTTACTAATCTTGTATGCCTATTATTGTTAAAGCAAAATACCATGCTGTTTTGTAGGACTCTGAAAATAATCTAAGTGAAGCATGAGAGAACAATAGTTTCTATAAAACAAAATCACCACCGTGCTCTAAAAGATATAAGTGAAGCACTAGGGCAAAAACTATATAACTCAAAAGATATAAGTGAAGCACATAGAGTATTCTAATAATTTCTGAATCATGTGTATCTCTCTCAAAAAGTGTGTACAGCAAGGATGATTGTGGTAGACTAAAAAGCAAAGACTCAAATCATACAAGACGCTCCAAGCAAAACACATATCATGTGGTGAATAAAAATATAGCTCCAAGTAAAGTTACCGATGGAAGTAGATGAAAGAGGGGATGCCTTCCGGGGCATCCCCAGATGTCCTTAGATTATATTGGGGGTGCCATGGGCATCCCCAAGCTTAGGCTCTTGCCACTCCTTGTTCCATAATCCATTAAATCTTTCACCCAAAACTTGAAAACTTCACAACACAAAACTTAGCAGAAAATCTTGTGAGCTCTGTTAGCGAAAGAAAACAAAACACCACTTCAAGGTACTGTAGTGAACTCATTCTTTATTTATATTGGTGTTAAACCTACTGTATTCCAACTTCTCTATGGTTTATAAACTATTTTATTAGCCATAGATTCATCAAAATAAGGAAACAACACAGGAAAAACGGAATCTGTCAAAAACAGAAGTCTGTAGTAATCTGTAACTAACGCAAACTTATGGGACTCCGAAAAAATCAGAAAAAATAGGAAGACCTATACAATTTGTTTATTGATCAGCAGCAATTGGAATAAATATTTTATCACGTTCTGGTGATTTTTAACAATTGTTTTCGTGAACAGAAAGTTTCTGGAAATTACAGCAAGAGCAAATAACTATCATCCTAGAAGATCCTATAGGTTTAACTTGGCACAAACAATAATGAAAACATAAAAACACATCTAACAAGAGGCTAGATTAAAGATTTATTGCTAAACAGCAAGGATAAATATTGGGTTGTCTCCCAACAAGCACTTTTCTTTAAAGCCTTTTAGCTAGGCATTGATAATTTTAATGATGCTCACAAGAAAGACAAGAATTGAAGCGCAAAAAGAGCATAATAAAACACATGACAAACACATCTAAGTCTAACATACTTCCTATGCATAGGCATTTTATAAGAAAACAAATTATCATAGCAAGCAAAAACTAGCATATGCAAGGAAGAACAAAGAGACAATAGCAATCTCAACATGACGAGAGTTAATTTAGTAAGATGAAAATTTCTACAACCATATTTTCCTCTCTCATAATAATTACATGTAGGATCATAGGCAAATTCAACAAAGTAGCTATCACATAACATATTCTCAACACGATCCTCATGCATGCGAAGTTGACACTCTTCCAAAATAGTGGGATTATCATTAACTAAAGTCATGACCTCTCCAGACCCACTTTTATCAAAAATAT
Organism: Aegilops longissima; assembly: GCA_021605205.1. NCBI lineage: Eukaryota > Viridiplantae > Streptophyta > Magnoliopsida > Poales > Poaceae > Aegilops > Aegilops longissima. The sequence continues at coordinate 635,407,871 of CM038679.1, forward strand.
CATAAGATTGAGCATACTCCAAATATGTGGGATCTAAAGTTGACACTCTTCCAAACCCACTTTCAATATTGTTGCAAACACTATTATCAATCTCATATTCATCATGGGGCTTAAATAAATTTTCAAGATCATAAGAAGAATCACCCCAATCATGATCATTGCAACAAGTAGTAGACATAGCAAAACTAGCATCCCCAAACTTAGGGTTTTGCATAATATTAGCACAATTGACATTAAGAGAATTTATAATAGCATCATTGCAATCATGCTTTTTATTCAAAGATCTATCGTGAATCACTTCATAAAGCACTTCATCACAATTTTCAGATTCACAGATTTCAAGCAAAACCTTATAAAGATAATCTAGTGCACCCAAATCACTAGGAATTGGTTCACCATAATTGGATCTCTTAAAAATATTGGGAAGCAGATGAGGATCCATAGATCTTAGCTTCTCTGTTTAGGAATAAATACTCAACTATTTCAACCAACGAGCAAACAAGCCAAGTAAGACATCAAGGCAAACGAAAAGACGAACGGAAAAAGGGCGAATAAAATGGCAAGGGTGAAGTGGGGGAGAGGAAAACGAGAGGCAAATGGCAAATAATGTAATGCGGGAGATAAGGGTTTGTGATGGGTACTTGGTATGTTGACTTTTGCGTAGACCTCCCCGGCAACGGCGCCAGAAATCCTTCTTGCTACCTTTTGAGCACTGCGTTGGTTTTCCCTTGAAGAGGAAAGGGTGATGCAGCAAAGTAGCATAAGTATTTCCCTCAGTTTTTTTAGAACCAAGGCATCAATCCAGTAGGAGGCTACGCGCGAGTCCCTCGCACCTACACAAACAAATAAATCCTCACAACCAATGCGATAAGGGGTTGTCAATCCCTACAGGGTCACTTACGAGAGTGAGATCTGATAGATATGATACGATAATATTTTCGGTATTTTTATGATAAAGATGCAAAGTAAAATAAAAGAAAAATAAAAAGCAACGGAAATAACTAAGTGTTGGAAGATTAATGTGATGAAGATAGACCCGGGGGCCATAGGTTTCACTAGTGGCTTCTCTCAAGAGCATAAGTATTTTACGGTGGGTGAACAAATTACTGTTGAGGAAATTGACAGAATTGAGCATAGCTATGAGAATATCTAGATATGATCATGTATATAGGCATCACGTCCGAGACAAGTAGACCGACTCCTGCCTGCATCTACAACTATTACTCCACACATCGACCGCTATCCAGCATGCATCTAGAATATTATGTTCATAAGAACAGAGTAACGCTTTAAGCAAGATGACACGATGTAGAGGGATAAATTCATGCAATATGATAAAAATCCCATCTTGTTATCCTCGATGGCAACAATACAATACGTGCCTTGCTGCCCCTATTGTCACTGGGAAAGGACACCGTAAGATTGAACCCAAAGCTAAGCACTTCTCCCATTGCAAGAAAGACCAATCTAGTAGGCCAAACCAAACTAATAATTCGAAGAGACTTGCAAAGATGACCAATATAAAAGAATTCAGAAGATTCAAATATTGTTCATAGATAAGCTTGATCATAAACCCACAATTCATCAGTCTCAACAAACACACCGCAAAAGAAGATTACATCGAATAGATCTCCACGAGAGAGGGGGAGAACATTGTATTGAGATCCAAAAAGAGAGAAGAAGCCATCTAGCTAATAACTATGGACCCGAAGATCTGAGGTAAACTACTCACACTTCATCGGAGAGGCTATGGTGTTGATATACAAGCCCTCCGTGATCGATGCCCCTTCCGGCGGAGCTCCGGAACAGGCCCCAAGATGGGATCTCATGGGTATAGAAGGTTGCGGCGGTGGAATTAGGTTTTTGGCTCCGTATCTGATCGTTTGGGGGTACGTAGGTATATATAGGAGGAAGGAGTACATCGTTGGAGCAACATGGGGCCCACGAGGGTGAAGGGCACGCTGGGGGGGGGTAGGCGCGCCCACCTACCTCATGGCTTCCTGGTGGCTTTCTTGACGTAGGGTCCAAGTCCTCTGGATCTTTCATTCCAAAAATCACGTTCCCGAAGGTTTCATTCCGTTTGGACTCCGTTTGATATTCTTTTTCTCGAAACTCAAATAGGCAAAACAACAATTACGGGCTGGGCCTCCGGTTAATAGGTTAGTCCCAAAAATAATATAAAAGTGAATAATAAAGCCCAATAATGTCCAAAACAGAAGATAATATAGCATGGAGCAATCAAAAATTATAGATACGTTGGAGACGTATCAGGAGGCGACCCACCTTGAAAGCAAGGAGCACTGGCTCGCCAAGGAGGGGGCCGACGGCGAGCAGCAGATGCGCCCGGAGCAGCAGTTGTGCCATGACGAGGAGGCACTGCGGCTTGAGGAGAAGGAGGAGGGCTTGAGGAGAAGGAGGAGGAGCGCGCACGGCGAGCCGCAATGCCGGTGCCCCAGCAGGCGCCGGAGGAGGCTGTCCTAGCAACCTACCAAGCGGAGTTCGGGTGGGCTGGCCCGGCTCCTGTCTTCATTGACCTCACCAGCGGCGATGGCGACGACAAGGGCAAGGTCAAGGCGGATGTCTAGGGCAGCATGCTGGCGCAGACTTTTTTAATGTTTAAGGTAGACTTAGGCTGGCGGTTGACCGTCCACTTAATGTTTTATTATGTTTATTTCTGTGACATGTTGTTTTTTGTACGCACGCAAATTTGGGTCGACCTCCCGTTGGACGCACGAGCCGACCCGAATAAAAGAGCGGACGCGCCTGTCCGTCTGGCTGACCCAAACAGACAAAAAGCGGACAAGCCGCGTGTCCGTTTGGGTCGCCCGATCGGAGTTGCTCTTACACCCTTTCAAGTTTCCAAGTGAAGGAACCTCTCGTCTCGGAAAAGCTTGTGTTAATCTTATTTTTAGAACAGTATTTCTCCATTAATCTCCATTTTTCGCTTGCGGTAATTAGATAGTTCTATTCATTCAACAAAAAAGACATTACAAAGACTTGGTAAAATTTTCTCGCACGTTGGCTCTTATACCCTTGTTTGTTGGACCTGGACTTGTCATTGTGGTTGTTAACCAATATTGTTGTCAACGCATTATACAAGGGTATTGTTAGGAGATAGTTAGTTAACTTATCTTTGTAGTCTATCCTAATCTCCTTCCCTTGAATATCTCTCCCGTATGCTTAGATTGTAACCACCGGAACTCTTGTACTCCAAGTCATATCAATACATATACACGCTATGTTATGGTGATTGAGACGCTTAAAATATTATTCAACATGGTATTCAGAACAGGACTCTTCCACCTCGTCTAGCTCGTTCCCATTTACCCTCCATCGACAGAAACCTATCCCTAGCTCGTTTCCACCCATCCTCCATCGACATAACCTACCTTCCACTGATCATCCCAGGAACCATGTCCTCCTCTAGCTCGGCCATCTTCTCCGGCCTGAACAACAACACCTCCTGAAAGGATCGATATAGTTGACTAGAGGGAGGGGTGACTAGGAAACTAACAATTTTTAAATTTTCTTTACCAAATTAAACTTTGCATCAAAGTAGGTTGTCTAGATATGCAACTAGGTGATCAACCTATATGATGCAACAACAACAAGCACACAAGCAAGCAAGGGATATAACACAAATAAGCTTGCACAAGTAAAGGCACGAGATAACCAAGAGTGGATCCGGTGAAGACGAGGATGTGTTACCGAAGTTCCTTCCTTTTGAGGGGAAGTACGTCTCCGTTGGAGCGGTGTGGAGGCACAATGCTCCCCAAGAAGCCACTAGGGCCACCGTATTCTCCTCACTCCCTCACACAGTGATTCCACTATTAGTGCCCTGGGAGGCGGCGACCGGACCTTCACAAACAAGGTTGGGGAAATCTCCACAACTTAATTGGAGGCTCCCAACGACACCATGAAGCTTCACCACAATGGAATATGGCTCCGCGGTGACCTCAACCGTCTAGGGTGCTCAATCACCCAAGAGTAACAAGATCCGCAAAGGATTAGTGGGAGGAATCAAATTTCTCTTGGTGGAAGTGTAGATCGGGGCCTTCTCAACCAATCCCTAAAGAATCAACAAGTTTGATTGGCTAGGGACAGAGATCGGGTGAAAATGGAGCTTGGAGCAACAATGGAGCTTGGGGATGGAAGAGGTAGTCAACTCGGAGAAGAAGACACCCCTTATATAGTGGAAGAACAAATCCAACCGTTATCCACCAACCCAGCCTGCGAAGTACGGTACTACCGCACCGGGGACGCGGTACTACCGCTAGGGCACACGATACTACCGCAAGGCACCGCGGTACTACTGCCCATGCAGCAGAAACCAAAGCAGCCCTGGTGCGATAAAGCAGAGGGCAGTAGCACCGCTGGCGCGGTACTACCGCTCCCCCTTGTAGTACTACCGCAAGGCAGGGATAGTCCAGATTTGGGAAGGCACGGACATATAAAAATACATCTGTCGCAACTTTCGCTGAGTTGGGATCTATGCAAAAATCCGACACGGTAGTACCGCAAGCCTGGAGCGGTACTACCGTGTAGGGCGCGGATGTAAAAAATTACATCCGCCCCTACTTCCACTTATGTTCCCGCCCTGCCCAGAGCTCGCGGTACTACCACACCTGAGGCGCGGTACTACCGTGTAGGGCACAGATGTAGAAAATTACATCCGCCCGTACAACCGTTCGAGCCGCTGGGCCTGCCCTGGGGCCACGGTACTACCGCCCACATTGAGTAGTACTACCGTGGGCACTTGCGGTACTACCAAGAAGAGCCTCATGGTAGTACCGCAGGTTTCTGGTATTATCACAGAGCTCTTGCGGTAGTACCGCAAGTGCCCACAGTAGTACTACTCAATGTGGGCGTAGTAAACCGATAAGACCAAAGGGATGGATATTAAATGATAGGAAGTGCTAGGAAGTGAAATAGAATGAAATAGAGCCACTTTGGGCTTCCCTATGAAATGAGGCATGGAACGGAGCCACTACTGAAGAAATTATGGGAGTTACGAAGAAGCTTCGACTCATATTGTTCATGGGTTGAGAGCGGAGTTGAACTCTAGGAGGTCGAATCCCCTTGTTCCTCAAGAGCTCAAAGGGTAGAGCGGTCGGCTGTTAATCGACTGGTCGAGGTTCAATCCTACTTGGGGAGATTTTATTCATTCTTTAATGTAAGAATTTTAATGTAAGAATAAAGAATTGAATTAAAGGGCTTGCGGGCCTGCGGTACTACCGCACCGAAGAGCAGTACTACCGCATGCCCCAGTTCAGCAACACTAGGAGTCCTTCATTTCGCAGAGACACGGAAAAAACGGAGGATGCTCCAAAGAGCCAAAGGAAAGGTGGTGCAAAAGGAGTAGACGTGTACGTGATGATTCCACCAAACCTTTCCAAAGCGGAACCCCTCTTAATAGTACGGCTTTCCTATGACTCAAATCCGCCGAAAGGAAACGTAGAGAAACGCCGTCTTCAACAGTCTTCGAGGGGCACCAAATCGTCTTGTGCCTAGTCATGATATGTCTGAAATACTCAATGCACACGATTAGTCTGCAAAAGCATTGTCATCAATCACCAAAAAAACTAAGGGATAAATATGCCCTTACAATCTCCCCCTTTTTGGTGGATTGATGACAATACGGGATTTGCACAAAGGGAGATAACATAGAACATGGGCAAACCCCACATCTCTAAAATATAGACGGGCTCCCCCTAGATGTGTGCTATCTAGAGAAGTGCTTTGGACTGCACGGCACACATACTAGGATCAACACTCCCCCTATATTTTATAGACAAGGCATATCTTGCAACAATAAGGCTAACACTAAGAAAGATAATAACTAAGAGCATAAAGTAAAGATCACAAGATAGCATAGGCTCAACAAGGTACGCTAGAGTGCATATGTCTTACACCATATGATAAAAAGGTCTCACAAGCACAAACCAACCAAAGCAAATGGAGTTCAACGAAACGAAAGCAAAGCGACAAGACGAAACACGACACATGACTCGCAAATCCTACACTCTCTCACCCTTTGGCATCGAGACACCAAAAAGGTAGAGAGGACACCTACGACACAAGTGGTGGCTCAAGCTAAAGTGATCACTCGTCATGCTCCTCGTCGGTCTCAGCAGCGGGGATGGACTCCTCCTCAGAATCAGTCCACTTGTAGCCCTGTTTGGCCATCCATGCAGCCTCTGGAGTGATGTGCTTCTCGGATCTGCTAGAAATGTCCTCTCCAAAAGTCCTCAAGATCCTCTTGTCGCGGCGGCGACTATCCTTGGAGGCAACGTGAGTCCGGTACTGCCCCTTTGCTTGCATGCAAAACAAGGCCTTCATCTTGGCCTTCAGCTTCTTAGCCCAAGAGGGCTCAGTAGAGGGAGGAGCATACCCATCAGAGTTGTCCTCATCTGCGTCCTCCTCCTCAACATCCATCCTAGCAGCCTCTGCCTCAGCACGAGTAGTAGTGTTAGCCCACTAAGGCTTGATGTGGAGCTTTATGGGGTCGTGACGGATCCAGTCAAGGGAAACGAACACCTCATCGGGATAGAGCTTCTCCGAAGTCTTCGTGATCAAGAGAAACAGATAAGGTCCATAGATGGGTACCTTATGGTTGAACACCGCAAACTGAAGCTCGCACCACATGATGTGTGAGACGTCAAGCGGTTGAGTCTGAGCGTGACGTGCCTCCTCAGAAATGAGCATAATATCCACAAGATAGGCATGCACCTTGTCCTTGTCACCAATGCGGGGAAAGAGGGAGTTGCGGAAGATCCGGTGCAGGATGTCAAGGAATAGGTTCAGCACCCACATCTTCTTGTCATTGGGAAGCATCTTCTCAACATAATACTGCTGGAGCTTGTTCTTGCTAGTGGACTCGGGGTTGGCATGAGGGCGAACACCAACATGCGTGTTGAGCCCCTCATCGGGCACCTGTAGCAAAGCCATGAAATCCTTCCACTTAGCAGTCATTTGTTGTCCATTGGTCATCCAGGTCATGGACCGTTCCTCATCAGGATGGAAGTGAACCGAGGCAAAGAACTGGGCCACAATCTCAGGGTCAAAGTCCAGGTGAAAAGAGATCATGTCCTCAATGCCAAACTGCTCTATCAGGTCTAAAGCCTCACCAAAATAGTCACCGTGCTTATCCTGCCTCATGCGATTCATGTCAATCCAGTGCATGTCCACGTAGATGTTCTGCTTGGCGTTGATCACATCCAGATAGATAAGATTCTGCTGCTTGGTCCAGAACAGATCATTCCCTCTGAAGTTTGCATGGGGATTCACATAGGGGTTGATCTTCCTTCGAGTGACAAACTCAGCAAGAGGTTTTTTCGACAAAGGGTGGATTTTATTAACTCGGAATGAAGCATCAAGATGATAAATACATAAAGAGCACACACCCGGCCTCTGCATATCTAGGATGCACACAGCCAACTCCAACACACACACACACACAAAAACACCGGCGAATAGCAAAGTCATACAAGACCAAAGCTATGCCCAAGCAAGTATAAAAGAAAAAAGACCCTGAAGCGTATCAATCGACAAACTATTATAAACCATATCCGCACCAACCATCTCTTGACACCAGAAGGACAACGACGTTCTTCAAAAGCAACGCCTTCATGAAGGAAATGATGCTCAAGCGCCTCCGTTACCGGAACCAACCACCAAAGGTCAGATTCTAGGTTTTCACCCTGAAGAACAGGTCCGAGCAAATCCGAGCAATGCCTTCAACAAGGGAGCGGCGCAAAAGCATCGTCATTGCCAGGTTTAACAACATGAGTCAAACCTAGGTTTTACACCCCGGAACTCGAGCATCAAGTCGAAGTCGATCCTGTGTTGTCACCACCACTTTTCCATGATCGCAACAAATACTCAACCTGTTGCAACAACCATACCCTATGCGTCAAGTTATAGTTCATGGATCTCATCGTTGAAAGGTAAACCGGTCGAAGTGAGAGACACCAAAACCCACACAGGAGCCTTTCGGCTGCGTTCCGCAACGTCACCAGTTCACCCCGTCGCCTCCACAGTGACCTTCACGATGCCTTTCACAACAAAGACGGACAGATCCAGTCCGATTGGGATGCCAGCAGCCAGCTGGACACGGCCGTCGTCAGAACCGGGAGACACGGGCGGTGAAACAGTAGTTCATCAGCCACACGCATCCACCGCCGTCTCCGAAGGGGGAACCCCAGCCACCAGACGCGTCTCCCGAGCAGGGACGCGAAGCTAGGAGTGGATGCCACGCCACCACTTGACGATGAGATGACCGGAAACTGCCTTATCCACACCAGATCAGGCTTCATCAGATCTAGATCGTGGAGTCGATCCATGGCCATCTCGCTGCCAACCGTGGTTGCAACCGCACCAGCCATGGGAGCTGCCGCCATCCCGCCATCGTTGTAGTCTGCTGAGAGCCGTCGTCGAGCCGGAACTCGTCCTCCACGCACACCAACAGAAGGATCAAACCACCATCCCCACCGCCAGGCTCCATCAGGGCCCCCGCCGCCGCCATCAGCCGTGCGTGCTTTGCCGGCGGCGTCCTCCGGCAGCGGCGGGGAGGGAGAAGAACGGATGGGAGGGAGTTCGGACGAGAACGACGGTCGCCGGCCGTGTCGCCCACGGAGGCGACGCGGGGGCCTCTCAAGAGTAGTTGGCTCCTCTCTGCTGGACTCAGCAAGAGGTATCTCATCCATGCCCATGGTGGGCTCCTTGTTCTTGGTGGAAGTGGTCTTGGTTCTGCATTGGGGGGCATTGGAGCCCTCTGGAGCTTCATCTTGGTTGCATAGGCACTTGGAGCCCGTGTCGCAAACGGGGTTCGAGCGACGGGCATTGAAACCGGAGCCACCACCTATGACACACAACACAAGAACACGCAAGACAAACGAGAAGGATCAATGCAAAGACCACAGCAAAACAGGTGAAACAAGTAGAACTCGCACTTGGTAATTGCCACTTGGGAGATTTGACATCAATGGTAGTACCGCATGGATGCGCGGTACTAAAATTTTAGTGCTGCTCCTAGCCACGGTAGTACCGTGCCAGGATGGCACGGTAGTACCGTGTCTCAAAGCAGAAGTAGAATTTTAGTGCCGCGCCTCACGCGGTAGTACCGCTCCTGAGGAGCGGTAGTACTGTACTAGCGGTAGTACCGCACTGGAGATGCGGTAGTACCGCACGGTGTTAGATCCGAAAATGGATCTGAGCACAACCATGACAATGAAGCGGTACTACGGTTGATCAAATCTACCACGGAGCAACATACCAAGTACCATCTCTACGCATTACTACTCTCCTACATCCTACTCTTGCAAAGATTTGGCCTAAAATCTCAAGAACAACATGCATCTCCCAAAAACCTAGAAACGAAAGAATGAATCAAAGAGAGAGGGATTTGGGGAGAAACCTTGTTCCATGGCAAGTGGAAGTGGTGGGGAACGATCCCACCGGACGGAATGTGAGGAGTGCGTACGGAGATGGAGATCCAGCGAGGGTCTCCGATGCCGTTCTTGGGCAGGAGAGAAAGAGACGGCATGGGGAAAAAAGAGTTGAATGGATATGGGGGAGTTGGAACTCCCCCTGCCCGCTCTTAACCCCCACGCGCTCGCGACTGCGCGGTAGTACCGTGTGTCATCGCGGTAGTACCGCCTGGGCGGAAGTACCGCGTGTCATCGCGGTAGTACCGCCTGGGCCGAAGTACCACACCGTGGGCGGTAGTACCGCTCCCCCAGCGGCAGTAAAAAAATTAATGCCGTGCTGGATGCGGTAGTACCGTGCGCAGCTCCCGCGAGTACCGTGGTAAGCCACGGTAGTACCGTAGAACCAAGAAAATGCACGTTTCAAAAACAGAGAAGAAAAGGGGCCTTTGCAAAGCAACCTTCCAGCGAACGGACACACCAAAGAGCTAACCCACGAGACAACACAGACAAGCTCGGCACGAAGAAAGGGAAGCAAGAGGCAACAAGGACTAAACACGCAACGCGACCTCTCCAAAGAGAGGGCGGTGGCTGGAGCCACCTATGTTTGAGTCAATTGGTATGGCACCACGAAGAATTATCCTTGGGCCCATGACCAAAACTCGTCTTTGAAGCACAAGTGCCATCAACAATGGCTAATGTCAAAGAGTTGATTAATTTGTGCATAATGGGGGGAGGGAGAGTTCATTGAGAGAACAACACTCCCCCTATGTCCATGCCTACACCTAAACAAGATAACAAGTTGAGTATGGTGGGGTGTGCACGGGCTCAAGCAACATTGCTCGAATCAATGATATTTAGCTCATGCCTTAACTCGCGAAATCTTGCTTCATCCAAGGGCTTCGTGAAAATATCTGCAAGGTTATCATGAGTGTTGACATAGTTGAGACCGATCTCCCCTCGCCTAATGTGATCCTGGATGAAGTGACACCGAATCTCAATATGCTTCGTCTTGAAGTGTTGAACCGGGTTGAGAGAAATCTTGATGGCACTTTCATTATCACACCAAAGAGGCACTTTGTCACAAATGACACCGTAATCCTTTAAAGTTTGCCTCGTCCAAAGAAGTTGTGCACAACAACTACCGGCGGACACATACTCCGCTTTGGTGGACGAGAGAGACACACAACTCTGCTTCTTGGAAGACCAACTTACCAAAGAGCAACCAAGAAATTGGCACCCTCCGGAAGTGGACTTCCTATCCAAGTTGTCTCCCGCACAATCGGAATCCGAATATCCTGCTAGCTTGAAGTTTGCACCTCTTGGATACCATAAGCCAAAGTTTGGGGTATGATCCAAATATCGAAAGATTCGCTTGACCGCCACAAAGTGGATTTCCTTAGGTGCGGCTTGAAACCGTGCACAAATTCCCACACTCAACATGATATCCGGTCTTGATGCACAAAGGTAAAGCAAGGAGCCAATCATGGAGCGATATAACTTTTGATCCACTGCTTTACCATTGGGATCTATGTCAAATTGGCATTTGACGGGCATTGGAGTGGAGGCCGGCTTGACATCACTTAGCTTGAATCTCTTGAGCATGTCTTGAGTATATTTGGCTTGGTTGATGAAGGTTCCTTCTCTTCTTTGCTTGACTTCAAACCCGAGAAAGAACTTCAACTCTCCCATCATGACATCTTGAACTTTGAGGTCATGAGAGCGGAAAATTCCTCATTGAAAGCTTTGTTAGGGGAACCAAAGATAATATCATCAACCTATATTTGGCACACAAAAAACTCCCCTTTGACCTTCTTAGTAAAAAGACTGGGTCGATTTTCCCAATTTTAAAACTGCGATCTTGCAACAACTCGGTAAGGTGGTCATACCATGCACGTGGGGCTTGCTTAAGGCCATAGAGTGCCTTATCGAGTTGGTACACATGATCAGGAAAATAGGGATCCTCGAACCCGGGGGGTTGCTTGACATAAACCAACTCATTAATAGGACCATTAAGAAAAGCACTCTTCACATCCATTTGTTGCAACTTAAAGTTATGATGAGAAGCATCAGCAATCAACATGCGAATGGATTCAAGGCGAGCAACGGGAGCAAAGGTTTCACCGTAGTCGATACCCTCGACTTGGGAGTAGCCTTGTGCTACCAAACGAGCCTTGTTGCGAATGATAATTCCATGAGCATCTTGCTTGTTCTTGAATATCCACTTGGTTCCAATGACATTGTGGTTCCCCGTTAGCCTTTGGCACCAATCTCCACACCTTGTTGTGCTCAAAGTTGTTGAGTTCTTCATGCATGGCATTAAGCCAATCCGGATCCTCGAGCGCCTCATAAACCTTCTGGGGTTCAACACAAGAGACAAACGCTTGATGTTCACAATAGTTTACTAATTGTCTACGAGTGCTTACCCCCTTTCTTAAGCTTCCAAGCACATTTGTCATGAGATGATCTTTGGTGGATAGCTTGGAAGCAATCTTAGCGGCACGACGCTCCAGTTCCTCCTCAGGGGTGAGTTGAGGAGCGGAAACTTGATCATCTTGAGTGTCGTCTTGAGCTAGTTCTTGATCTTGAGCTTGCTCTTGATCTTGAACTTGCTCAGAGGAGAGAACTTGACCTTGGGCATCACTTGGTGATTCAGCACCATCTTGAGGATGATCTTGCCTTTGGTCTTGTTCACGAGGTTGAGGGCCTTCACTTTGTTCTTCGGAAGCGTGTGGGCCTTGGGTTGGTGATGGCTCCACGTGAGTGGAGCATTGTCCTTCTCCTTCGGCCACAAGGGGTTCCTCAATGGGTAGGATAAAACCAACTCCGATTCTTCTTATGGCTTGGGAGGAATTTCATCACCTACATCACAAGTGCCACTTTGCTCCACTTGGGAGCCGTTATTCTCATCAAACTCCACGTTACATGTCTCCTCAATAAGTCTCGTGGACTTATTGAGGACACGGTAAGCATTTGAGTTTGTAGCATAACCAACAAATATGCCCTCATAAGCTCTAGCCTCAAATTTAGACAATCGAACACCTTTCTTGAGAATGAAACACTTACACCCGAACACCCGGAAGTACTTGAGGTTGGGCTTGTTACCGGTGAGAATCTCATATGGAGTCTTGTTCAAGCCTTTGCGGAGATAGAGGCGATTGGATGCATGACACACGGTGTTGATGGCTTCGGCCCAAAAGTTGTATGGAGACTTGAACTCTGCCATCATGGTCCTTGCCGCATCCATCAACGTCCTGTTCTTCCTCTCCGCTACACCATTTTTTTGATGGGTGTATGGTGCGGTATATTGATGCTTGATCCCCTCATCACTAAGAAACTCATCCAAGGTGTAGTTCTTGAACTCGGTGCCGTTGTCACTTCTTATTGTCAAGATCTTTGCATTGTGTTGATGTTGGGCTTCATTTGCAAAGTCAATGATGGTTTGTTGGGTCTCGCTCTTCCTCTTGAAGAAGTATACCCAAGTGTATCTTGAATAATCATCCACAATCACACAGCAATACTTTCTACCCCCAAGACTATCAAAGGATGGAGGCCCAAAGAGATCCAAGTGAAGGAGCTCCAAAGGCCTCTTCGAGTAAATTATAGTCGTGGGAGGGTGAGCCTTTTCATGTAGCTTTCCTTCGATACAAGCACTGCAAGCACGATCTTTGGCAAAAGTAACATTTGTTAGTCCACGGACATGGTCCCCCTTGAGAAGACTTTGCAAAGATCTCATATTGACATGGGCTAAACGGCGATGCCAAAGCCATCCCATGTCAACTTTAGCCATTAGGCATGTCGCGGTCTTAGTGGGTCGCTCCGAAAAGTTAATCACATAGAGACCGTTCTCGACATGCCCAACAAAGGCTACTTTAAGAGTCTTGCTCCACAAGAGGGCCATGGTATCAACATCAAGGAAAGTGGCAAAGCCCATGAGTGCAAGTTGAGGAACGGAAAGTAAATTGTATGCAAGGGACTCAACAAGCATGACCTTCTCGATCGTGAGATCATGAGAAATGACAACCTTGCCAAGTCCCAATACCTTAGAGGATGAGGCATCACCCCACTCGACATTGGTGGGCATTGATGGAATCTTGTGTACGTCCACCACCAAGTCCTTGCTTCCGGTCATATGATTAGTGGCTCCACTATCGAGCAACCATGATCCCCCACCGGAAGCAAACACCTACAAGAGATCAATGCTTAGTTTTAGGTAACCATTTTGTAATGGGTCCTTTGATGTTAGTGACAAGGGTCTTAGGAACCCAAATAGACCATTCAATGTACTCATAAGGAGAACCAACAAATTTGGCATAAACATGTCCATCACTAGCACGACATAACACATAAGAAGGGTTAAAGTCGCCGGCTTTGTTGGAAGGGGTAGCATTGCCCTTCTTGGCATTACTACCCTTCACATTGTTCTTCTTCTTCTCCTTAGAAGCACCCTCTCCCTCCTTCACAAGGGTTTGCTTGAGAGGAGGAGTTCGTTTGTCCTTGTCATTCTTCTTCTTGTTCTTGGACTTGGGCGCGTACTTAATCCCTTCCTTGGCCACAACTTCCTTTTGATTGCTCAAAAGGTCGTTGAGATTCTTCTCGCCTTGTATGCAAGACACGAGGCCTTTCTCAAGTTGCTCCTTCAACTTTGCATTTTCCTCAACAAGATGCACATGCTCACAACACGGGTTAGTAGCATTTACATTATCAATTAAAACCATATGAGGAAAAGTGGCTTTCTCCTTGGTTAGCTATACTTGGAGTTGATCATGAGACTCCTTGAGGCTAGTATGAGCACCCTTCAAGACCTTGTGAGCCTTGTCAAGTAAGTCAAACTCCTCTTTGAGTCTAACAAGATCAACTCCAAGCTTGGCCTTCTCGGAGTTTAGCACACGAGATACAACAAGAGCATGATCAAGATCTTTCTTTAATTTAGCGTGGTCATCGTTGTATGACTCCTCAAGAGCCAAGCGAAGACCCCGCTCTTCTTCAAGAGCATTGGAAAGATCTGAAATCTCATCGGCATAGTCACGACTATGCCCCTCCATCTTAGAGATGGTATCTTCGTGAGCCTCAATCATGTCATTGGCTTCACCAAGTTGTTCCAAGAGTGCAACGAAGTGCTTCTTTGATTTACCCTTGAGTTTACTCATAAAAGACTCAAATTCATTCTCCTCCACATTAGACCCCTCAAGTTCATCAATGCAATCCGTCAAAGAAGGATTATTATTGATGGTAGTTTTGATGTTGGGGATTACCTTGTTGGTGGCTTTAGCCATGAGGCACTTGGCGGTGATGTTCTCATTGGGTGAGTCGAAGAGAGACATCCATGGAGTTGTCGCAATGGCAACAGAGGCCATGGCAACCGACTCACCATCTTCATCATCATCATCATCCTCATGGTACTCTTCTTGTGCCACCAACCCCTTGGGAGGAGTCTTCTTGGTGAAGTTGCTCTTGTTGGGGAAGGACTTGGCCTTGTCTTTTTGGATTAGCTTGCCACCATTGTCTTCCCTCTTCTCATAAGGACATTCCGCAACAAAATGGCTCACATTGCCACAATTATAGCACGTCCTCACTCGTTGCTTGACCTTCGTGCCACTTGAGTTGTTCTTGTTGAAGTTGGGCCTTGTGTTCTTCTTGCTCCAAAATTGCCTTGAAGCAAGAGCCATGTGTTCATGATAAGCATACTTTGTATCCTCGAGATTGCTCTCCTCTTCTTCCTGTTCGTCCTCTTCTTCCACACTAACCTTGGACTTCAAGGCAAGGTTAGGCTTCTTTGCTCTTTGAGAGCGTAGCACCGCATTGTCGACGGTCTTGTCCAAGATACTCATAGCCACAAACTCATCCAACACTTCACTCAAGGACAAGGTGTGGAAGTCCAGCCTTTGACGAACGACTGAGGACATGGCCTTGTGGTAAGGCATCATGGCCTTGAGGAATTTGCGCTTGATCCAATTGTCATCCATATCCTTGCTCCCATGATCTCGGAGTGAGACAGCGAGAGTGGTTAATCTCCGATAAAGATCACGATGTTGTTCATCTTCTTTCATTGCAAACTCATCGGCTTCATCTTGTACCACTTCATAGTTAGAGCTTTGAATGCTCGCGCTTCCCTTGTAGAGGGAAACAACATGGCGCCAAGCATCCTTGGCCATGGTGAAGGGCCGAAGATGAGCAAGATCTTCGGGTGGAATTGCATCTTGGATGATGAAGAGAGCATTCTCATTGAATTGATTATCCGTGGCTTCTCTCAGAGTGAAGTTGCTTCGGTCATGTGGATAAAACCTTCTTCAATGATTCTCCAAAGATTAGTATTGACATGGTTTAAATGACGCTTAAAACGATAAACCCAAGAATCAAAGTCCTCATTTTTCACAATCTTAGGGGGAGGACCGGCATGATTCAAATGAGTGGAAGGAATCGGTCCACCATAAGTAATTGGAGGTTCCACAGGGGCAAAGATGTTGTTGCCATTTTTACCACTAGAAGAAGGAGCCTTTTCACTAGTAGCTTCCCCCTTGTCGGAGTTAGCATCCGTCACCTTGTTAGTGGGATCACCCACTTTCATCGGTGCGGTGGATAATTTAAGCCCTTCTAAGAATTTGTTAAACATGCTTTCAACCTCGGTCGTCATGGAGGTTTTCAATGTGTCCAAAGCCACATTGAATTCCTCACGAGAGACCGCGGTTCCCCCATCGGCTGTAGACGAGAACGGATTCACACTGGAGTGCTCCTCCCCACCGTCTACGGTGTCAACCATACTCTTCGGACGGCAAAGTCCTTAATAAAGAGACAAGGCTCTGATACCAATTGAAAGGATCGATATAGTTGACTAGAGGGGGGGTGAATAGGCAACTAACAATTTTTAACTTTTCTTTACCAAATTAAACTTTGCATCAAAGTAGGTTGTCTAGATATGCAACTAGGTGAGCAACCTATATGATGCAACAACAACAAGCACACAAGCAAGCAAGGGATATAACACAAATAAGCTTGCACAAGTAAAGGCACGAGATAACCAAGAGTGGAGCCGGTGAAGACGAGGATGTGTTACCGAAGTTCCTTCCGTTTGAGGGGAAGTGCGTCTCCGTTGGAGCGGTATGGAGGCACAATGCTCCCCAAGAAGCCACTAGGGCCACCGTATTCTCCTTACACCCTCACACAATGCGAGATGTCGTGATTCCACTATTGGTGCCCTTGGAGGCGGCGACCGGACCTTCACAAACAAGGTTGGGGCAATCTCCACAACTTAATTGGAGGCTCCCAACGACACCACGAAGCTTCACCAAAATGGAATATGGCTCCGCGGTGACCTCAACTGTCTAGGGTGCTCAATCACCCAAGAGTAACAAGATTCGCAAAGGATTAGTGGGGGGAATCAAATTTCTCTTGGTGGAAGTGTAGATCGGGGCCTTCTCAACCAATCCCTAAAGAATCAACAAGTTTGATTGGCTAGGGAGAGAGAGAGAGAGATCAGGCTAAAATGGAGCTTGGAGCAACAATGGAGCTTGGGGATGGAAGAGGTAGTCAATTCGGAGAAGAAGACATCCCTTATATAGTGGAAGAAGAAATCCAACCGTTATCCACCAACTCAGCCTGCGAAGCACGGTACTACCGCACCAGGGACGCGGTACTACCGCTAGGGCACTAGGTACTACCGCAAGGCACCGCGGTACTACAGCCCATGCAGCAGAAACCAAAGCAGCCCTGATGCGACGAAGCAGAGGGCGGTAGAACCGCTGGCGCGGTACTACCGCTCCCCCTTGCGGTACTACCGCAAGGAAGGGATAGTCCAGATTTGGGAAGGCACGGACATATAAAAATACATCTGTCGCAACTTCCGCTGAGTTGGAATCTATGCAAAAATCCGACACGGTAGTACCACAAGCCTGGAGCAGTACTACCGTGTAGGGCGCGGATGTAAAAAATTACATCCGCCCCTACTTCCGCTTATGTTGCCGCGCCTGCCCAGAGCTCGCGGTACTACCGCACTTGAGGCGTGGTACTACCGTGTAGGGCGCGGATGTAAAAAATTACATCCGCCCCTACAACCGTTCGTGCTGTGGGGCCTGCCCTGGGGCCACGGTACTACCGCCCACATTGAGCAGTACTACCGTGGGCACTTGCGGTACTACTGCAGGAGCCTGCGGTAGTACTACAAGGGCCTGCGGTACTACCGCGCCGAAGAGCAGTACTACCGCATGCCCCGGTTCAGCAACACTAGGAGTCCTTCATTTCGCAGAGACACGGAAAAAACAGTGGATGTTCCAAAGAGCCAAATGAAAGGTGGTGCAAAAGGAGTAGATGTGTACGTGATGATTCCACCCAATCCTTTCCAAAGCGGACCCCCTCTTAATAGTATGGCTTTCCTATGAATCAAATCCACCAAAAAGAAACGTAGAAAAACGTCGTCTTCAACAGTCTTCGAGGGCACCAAATCGTCTTGTGCCTAGTCATGATATGTCTGAAATACTCAATGCACACGATTAGTCCGCAAAAGCATTGTCATCAATCACCAAAACAACTAAGGGATAAATATGCCCTTACACCTCCGAACCACTTTCCCGTACCAACTATGTCCTATGGCGCGCCCAGGCCAGATCACAGATCATGGGCGCTGGCCTTTTTGTCTATCTCGATCAAACTATCCAAGAACCCTCCAAAACCATCACAACCAAGAGCGCCGATGGGAAGGATCAGGTTTTTCCAAATCCTGCCTAATCCCCATGGCTTATTCAAGATCAGCAAATAGTTGCCTATCTTCTCCGAAACCTATCCAAAGAAGTTCTCATCCAAGTCGCCTCCCTTGAGACATCACATGCAATCTGGGACGCACTTGCGAACTTGTTTGCCGTTGTGTCCCTATCTCGCGTCAACAACATCCGAGCCTCTCTCATGAACGCGCAGAAGGGATCCCAGTCAGCTTCGGCCTACTTCGGGTACTTGAGGTCTCTCTCCGATGAGCTCGTAGCGGGGGGCAGACCGCTCGGGGAGGGAGAACTCATCTCCTTCATCGTTGCTGGACTCGATATGAAGTATCAAGCGATTGTCTCCGTGCTGGATGTGCGCACGGAGCCTACCACCATCGACGCCCTCTTCTCTCTTATGGTCAACTTCGACCAGAGGGTCGAGATGTTCCATGGCAACGGAGCCGACGGCTTCAAATCTTCTGCAAACTCCATCTCCCGCGGCAGCGGCGACAAGGAGGTAACAAGGGAGGCTAGCGCGGCAACCCAAACCAGAAGGGAAACGGTGGCGGTCCTCGTGGTGGCCATGGCTATGGCGGCGGTGGCCACCCTAACGGTGGCGGATCCGGAAGTGGCGGCTCTCGCGGCTACGGTGGAGGTGGCTATGTTGGCGGCGGCAGCGGCGACTACCCGAACGGCGGCGCTGGAGGCTACCACCGGAACAACTACGGCGGCGGTGGCGGTTCCTATCATGGTGGTGGTGGCGGCGGCTACTATCACCAGGGGAACCCCAGCAACAACAATGGTCGGCGCCCCCCCCCCCTCCAATGGCAACAGGGGCCGAAATTTCCAAGGCTACGAAAGCTATGAGGGTAAATGTCAAATCTGCAAAAATAATAATCATATTGCTAAGGACTGTGATTGGCGTTATGCCGATGATACGTCCCAAAAGAAAAAAAGCGCTGCTGCAGCTGATACGTCATACGGTGTCGATACCAACTGGTATATGGATACCGGTGCAACAAATCATATCACGGGTGAATTGGAGAAGCTAACAATGCATGAGAAGTATCGAGGAAATGATCAAGTCTACACCGCGGCAAACGGTGCAGGTATGGAGATAAGTTATATTGGTCAGTCACATATCAAAACCCCATACAAAAACCTTGAAATAAAAGATATCTTGCATGTGCCTAATGCTTCCAAAACTCTCTTATCTGTTCATCGCATTGCCCTTGATAACAATGTCTTTCTAGAATTTCACCAATTCTTCTTTTTGATCAAAGATCAAGTCACGAAGGAAATTCTCCATAGGGGTGTCTGTGTGGAACGACTCTATGCATTACTTCCTAAGTATTGCTCATACAATAAAAGAGATTATGGTGCCATCAAGCTTTCCACTGAAAGGTGGCACAGTCCCTTAGGTCTTCCATCTTTTGCTACTGTTCATCAAATCCTTAGTAGAAATAAACTCCTAGTTGTTGGTGAGAGAAATTTAGAGACTGTTTGTGATTCATGCCAGCGAGCAAAAAGTCATCAATTGCCATATCCAGTATCCACTAGTGTGTCAACCAAGCCCTTGCAGCTGATCTTTTCTGATGTATGGGGTCCAGCCCCTTCTTCTGTTGGTCGACATTCTTACTATGTAAGCTTTATTGATGATTTTAGTAATTACACATGGATCTATTTGCTCAAAAAGCGTTCTGATGTTTTTCAAGTGTTTCACAACTTTCAAGCTCTTGTAGAATGCAAGTTTGATAGTAAAATCATCGCTATGCAATCTGATTGGGATGGGGAATACGAGAAGCTCAATTATTATTTTTTCAAAAGATTGGCATTTCCCATCATGTCTCATGCCCCCATGTGCACCAGCAAAATGGGTCAGCCGAACGCAAGCACCGCCACAGTGTTGAAGTAGGACTAGCTCTCCTTGCTTCCGCCTCCATGCCACTAATTTTGGGATGAAGCGTTTCTTACTGCTATGCATCTTATCAACATGTCGCCTAGTCGTGTCATCTCTAATGAGACCCCCACTGAGCGTCTTTTGCATATCACACCTGCCTACACCACTCTTCGAGTCTTTGGTTGAGCATGTTGGCCCAATCTCCGTCCTTATAACACTCGTAAACTTATGTTTCGTTCCAAGCAATGTGTCTTTCTTGGATACAGTGCTCAACATAAGGGTGTTAAATGTCTTGATGTTGCTACTGGCCGCGTCTATATTTCTCGTGATGTGGTATTTGATGAAACACAATTTCCTTTTGCCACACTCCATCCTAATGCCGGTGCTCTCCTTCGCAAAGAGATCCTCCTGTTTCCTTCCCATCTTTCTGGAGTTGATCGTATGGGTAATGATAATTGTGATGATCCAGTTTTGACTAACTCTCCTAATCCTTTACCTGAGTCTGGTGTTACAGGAACAAATTGCAGCGCAAACGGTGAAGAAAATCATGCTTTTTTGAAGAAAACCATGCCCTGGAGGGTTCTGCCGCGGGCACAGGAGACCAGGGGCGATCCTCTTCAGGATCTGCGCGCCCGACCGCGTCAGGTCAGGGTGCATCTACGCCAGGATCACCGCCTCGTCAGGAGGCCCGCCTCCCCGGCTGATTCCCCCCTGCGCCAACCTCCTCATGCCGCGTGTCGCCCTGCTGTGGGGTCGGTCCCTGCCCGCACAACCAGCCAACCAACGACGAGGGACCAGTCTCCCGCCCGCTTTGCGCCTGTCCCCCGCGTCTACACGAGGCGGGACCCGCACCATGCCGATCCCGTGCATGCTGCGCCCCTCCAGTCGACTGAGCCCAGCTCCTCTAGATCGTCTGCGCCGGGCTCCCCTTCTCTTGATGAGTCGCGCGCCGCAGAAGATCCCCCTGACATCGCTGTCTCCCCCTCGGGATCCGCTGCTTCGTTGGAGGCTGCGCCTATGGGATCCTCTGTGCCCATTCCAGCCACCTCTGTTCTTCCGCGTACACGTCTTCAAAGTGGTACACTACAACCTGTTAATTATAAAACAAAATATGGGATGGTTGCTGTTGTTCCTACAGGCGAACCCCGCATTGTTCATGAGGCTCTTGCAGATCCCAAGTGGAAACAAGCCATGGATGATGAATTTTTTTGATCTCCAGAAAAATCGTACATGGCATCTTGTTCCTTCTCGTCCAGGTCTCAATGTGATTGACTGCAAATGGGTGTTTCGCATCAAGAAAAAGTCATATGGCACTACCGATCGCTACAAAGCACGCTTGGTTGCAAAAGGGTTCAAACAGAGGTATGGGCTTGATTATGAGGACACTTTTAGTCTGCTTGTTAAAGCTGCCACTATTCGTCTTGTTCTCTCTATTGCTGTATCCAGAGGATGGAGTCTTCGTCAGCTAGACGTACATAATGCGTTTCTTCATGGCGTTCTGGAAGAGGAAGTATATATGAAACAACCTCCTGGGTTTGTAGATCCACACAAGCCATCTCATATTTGTCGACTGGACAAATCTCTGTATGGACTCAAACAGGCTCCACGAGCATGGTATTCTCGCTTGAGTTTTAAGTTGCAGGCTCTTGGGTTTGTTCCCTCCAAGTCTGACACTTCCTTGTTCATTTACAATCATCATGCCACAATTATCTTTGTTCTCATCTATGCTGATGACATCATTGTCACAAGTTCCTCTAATGCAGCAGTCATGGCTCTTTTGAAAGATTTAAATTCTGAATTTGCTCTTAAAGATCTTAGTGATTTGCATTATTTTCTTGGAATTGAGGTCAGGCCGAACAAAGAGGGTGGTCTTCATCTCTCTCAGGAAAAGTATACCACTGATCTTTTGAGCAAGGCAGGGATGCAGAGTTGTAAGCCATCATTGACACCTTTGTCTAGTTCAGAAAAACTTTCTCTTACAGAAGGTGTGCCCTTGAGTCAGGAGGATGGCACTAAGTATAGGAGTTTGGTGGGTGCACTTAATTCAGTATCTCACACTCACCAGGCCTGATATTTCATTTGCAGTCAATAAAGTGTGTCAATTTCTCCATGCACCTACCTCAGCTCACTGGACTGCTGCCAAACATATACTGAGATATGTGAAACATACCCTGAATGTTGGACTAGCATTTACCAAGTCATCATCTACTCTTGTTAGTGCGTTCTCTGATTCTGACTAGGCAGGTTGCTTGGATGACAGGAGGTCCACAGGAGGCTTTGCTATTTTCTTTGGTCCCAACTTGATTTCTTGGTGTGCAAAGAAACACGCAACTGTGTCACGTTCTAGCACTGAGGCAGAATATAAGGCATTGGCAAATGCTATAGCAGAAATTATATGGGTTAAGGCTATGCTCAAGGAGCTTGGGATACGTCATACACAAACTCCATGTCTTTGGTGTGACAATATTGGTGCAAAATATCTTTCTGCTAACCATGTTTTTCATGCAAGAACCAAGCACATTGAAATTGATTATCACTTTCTGAGAGAAAGGGTTGCTAGCAAGGAACTGGAGATTAGGTTTGTTCCTTTCAGAGACCAAATTGCAGATGGCTTTACAAAGGCCTTGGGTACAAAACAGTTTGAGGAATTCAAGCGCAATCTGAACTTGAGGCGTTCAGATTAAGGGAGGGTGTTAACCAATATTGTTGTCAGCGCATTATACAAGGGTATTGTTAGGAGATAATTAGTTAACTTATCTTTGTATTCTATCCTTATCTCCTTCCCTTGTATATCTCTCCCGTATGGTTAGATTGTAACCACCGGAACTCTTGTACTCCAAGTCATATCAATACATATACATGCGGGTCACCATGTTACGATGATTGAGACGCTTAAACCATTATTCAACAGTGCTCGGTGGGGGTTTTATAATATATAAAGTGGGGGAAACTCTTTTTCGTCAAAGACTAGCAAAAATTTGTGCATGTACACATAGGCTATCTCGTGAAATTTCTTCAAAGGCATCCAGCATGGTGCAAGTTATTTGTTGGCACAATTTATTTATTATTATTTCAGTCTCCCACACGTTTTTGCTAGTATTCAAGAACTTACGTACGGGGGGTGATGGCTAAGCACTAATAGTTCGACCACCATCGATGCAAATGACCTGGCCTGTGATGAAAGAAGCTGCAGGCATAGACAGGAATGACACTGCCGAGGCTATCTCCATCGGCTTGCCGCTCCGTCCCAATGGGGTCTTCGAGTGCTCTTTTTTCAGGTACTCTGTATCTATCTGTGCAATCGATGAGAACCACTTGTTATCCACATTTTATCAGAAAAGATATGAAACCATGGTGCCCTTTTCGAAAAAATGAAACCATGGTGCAAAATAATCTGACTGTCTCTGAACAAATAGATCAAGCTATGCTCTCTGGAATTTAGGCCCTAATTAGTGATTGGATCATTTAATCTCGCAGTCTCTGAACCTTGTAGTATCATAGTAAAAATGCGCTACTGCTCTCTCCAATAAATTAAGAGCTAGCTATTTTGGTGCAAATGACACATCATTTGGAATGTTGGAATCTTTTTCTGCTTGTGTAAACTGAACTTATAATCCAATACCTACCAAATCTAGTTAAAATTCATGTGATATTGTTTATATATTTATAAACAACAAAAAGAGGTATAGTAGGTCATTGCTTACATCTTTAATCATATCGGTTGTGACAAACCCTGGGGCGATGCCATTCACACGAATCTTGTCAGGGGCCCACTCGGTGGCCAAACTCCTTGTAAGTTGGTTCATTGCACCTACATAATTATTAAAGGAGAAACACAACCATGACAAAATAAGAGACAGGGAAATCGATCCTTTTTTTCAGCATTCATAGAAACGATGAACCCATTTTTTGTTGGGATAAAGAAAACTTAAACCCCCCCTTCAATCGAACTGTAACTAAAAGACACACAGTAGGGCATACCCTACTGTCATAGTATTATTGCTAAAAAAAATTGAACTATAACCAACATCTACAAATATATATATAGTACAACTTCTGTTTCTAAATACAAGATGTTTTGGCTGTTTAACAGAGGGTGTACTTTGCTAGCTGGCTGCACAGATAGTACTGTATACCTTTGCAAGTACATATGTACCTTTTGTGATAGCATAAATTGCGGAGCCTGCAAAGCCAATTGAGCCTCCAATAGAGGACATGTTGATGATGCTGCCTCCTCCGGCAATAGAAGCGTGTATGAGAAGAGGGCGCGCGAGTTGGCTGAGATGGAAGCTCGACTCCAAGTTGGTGGTCATCAGATTCGAGTATTCCTCCGCCGTACATTCAGCAGTGGGCTTGAATAACAATTGCCCCGCATTGTTCACCTACATATATAGAGCTCGCAATTATAATTCAAAACATACATATGATCCTTTGCGGATACCCTGCTCGGTCTCTTAGGTGTGGGAGAACCGGCATGGCACATTGCCGCGGTTAATTTCCATCTATGCATAAAACTTACTAGTATATCCAGCTTGCCATTGAAGGTTTCTCGGACCGTCTCCATAAGCTTTTCCCTGCTGGCACGTATGGAAACATCACAGACGGAGACGGTGACCTGCAGGTTCTTCTCCTCCCACCGCCGCCGGCACTCCTCCAGCTCCGCCGCGTTCCGGGAGCAGGTGTGCACCCTCGCCCCAAACCCAGCAAGCTCCTCCACCATGGCATGTCTAGCCGAGGACAAATTAAGATGAGGGAGTGACTTAGGAATGCTAGCTGCACTTGTAGAATTAAGAGAGGCATGCGTGCAGGCAGGCATGTGTGGATATACGTAGTACGTACCCAATTCCTTTGCTGCCGCCGGTGACGAGCGCCGTGGCGCCGGCCAGGCTCCACCTCTCCTCCCTGCTCCCGTAGTCAACCGCCATATCTTGACCCCCTTATCCCTCTCCCTTCTCTGGTTGGCTCAGGCGAGAGGATTGTCTGTCGTTGGTTGTTGGTATTATAAAGTGAAAGTAAAAGAGACACATGAAGAGTTCAAATGATCCACTAGATTCATTGCAATGTGGGAGACCCACTTATATACATGGTGAAGGGGTGTGTTAGGGAGACATCTCTTCCCCAACAGATATCTCCTGGAAGGCATCCCTTCCATACAATTGATAACATGTTTTATTTCTCAACACTCTCCCTTGATCAATTCGTCATATATATACATCCAAACTAATTGACCCATGGGAGTATGTAGACATTACATACATCAACCGTATGGATCTATACTGCCATTAACATTCAGTATCGAAACATAATTCCACTCATACCAAGAAGGTATGCTACATCATAACCGATGTCGTGTCTCTGCGAAAAAGCCTCGTGCTACAAGCCTCGCTTTCTCACCACCTCATTTATTTTTGTTTCCAAACAAAAATTCACTTTTCTTCCCTCTGGAAGATACTTATGAGGAGCCGGTTTTACAATGGTAAACACCTCTCTTTGATGAGTGAGTGCCACTCTTCCTTAATTGCTTCCTTTCATTTGAACCAATATAAGTGCAACAACACTCTCCATGGATTTGGTTCAGGGCCCAAAATGATTCTAGCAATTCTTGAGAAGAATTTTATCTCGACATATGTAGACTTTCTCATATACGATTCTCATGAATCAATATCATCGTGGAATTCTTATTATGCCTCTTCTCTCCTTGTGATTACCCACAACAACAGAGTCAAGGTGTTTCGATGTCCCAACACATAAAATGTGTGCACATATGTGTTGGACTTTGGATGCCGCGCATCCCTCAGGTGTCATTCAACCCGAGGTTGAATCATATTTACTGATCGAGGAGTCAATATCCCATGTTTCCGCTGAAACATATGAGAACTTAATCGCATGCGACCAGAATTCTCCCCCTCTTGCTCTCATCTAGGGAGACGAGTGGTTTATTAGGTACCTCCACTCGTTTTGGTACTTGGCCATAGTGACACCTTTGTCATCAGTAAATATGCTTGGCAAATTATTTGCAATATGCTGCAAATTTCTCATAACCTGAACATGCAGTTAAGATTCTTAAGTACGTGGAAAAAATGTCTATGACATTTCTTATCCATTTCCTGGCATTCTTTGTGGTACACATCTCCCCCTAATGCCAGAAAATGTTCTTATTGTAAAAGCATCAGCGTATGGGCTGCAAATAACTCCCTTGCTAGGGTTAAGGTATTCGGCGGATTAACGAACATACCACAGTTATTCCTCACATAGATCCCAACCAAATGTGAAGGCCCATGCTGTACACTGGGGTGGTGATATCGGTATACAACCGAATTACCGCAGATGGGAAATACTACACTTATTTCCACGTACAAACTGCAAAGGGGTGCAGTATCATTTGATCTCATTTAGACCAAATATGCGGAGTGTGAGACCGCATGTTACCATCAACAAAATGTTGGTAAATCACAATTCTGCAATATTGGCTATGCAATATTGAATCTCTTTCATAAGAGATCCAGCCAAACCATTCTGGTTATGTACCATATACTGAATATAACCATTGAATGTCTGTGAATCAACTTCAACGACATTTCCATTCCAATGGAATTATCCCACGTTAGGATAATTTGCTCTAAATTCATCAATTTGAGCACTTAATTCAGTAAATGCATGATTATGTGTGGATATACACACCTAAGACCATCTTCTAGATGCGTCTATGAACACCATGAAGTACCAAGATAACCCAGATAATGGTTGAATAATCCAAACATATTCTTGCATTCAATCAAGAAATTGGCTGGCTCATTTCAAATTTTAAGGTGAGAGTGCCTTAAAATTGAAGGAAATATGCCCTAGAGGAAATAATAAAGTTATTATTTATTTCCTTATTTCATGATAAATGTATATTATTCATGCTAGAATTTTATTAACCGGAAACATAATACATGTGTGAATACATAGACAAACATAGTGTCACTAGTATGCCTCTACTTGACTAGCTCGTTAATCAAGGATGGTTAAGTTTCCTAACCATAGACATGAGCTGTCATTTGATTAACGGGATCACATCATTAGGAGAATGATGTGATTGACTTGACCCATTCCGTTAGCTTAGCACTTGATCGTTTGCTATTGCTTTCTTCATAACTTATACATGTTCCTATGACTATGAGATTATGCAACTCCCGTTTACCGGAGGAACACATTGTGTGCTACCAAGCGTCTGGCGTAATGGGTGATTATAAAGGTGCTCTACAGGTGTCTCCAAAGGTACTTGTTGAGTTGGCGTATTTGAGATTAGGATTTGTCACTCCGATTGTCGGAGAGGTATCTCTGGGCCCTCTTGGTAATGCACATCACTATAAGCCTTGCAAGCAATGTGATTAATGAGTTAGTTGCGGGATGATGCATTACAGAACGAGTAAAGAGACTTTCCGGTAACGAGATTGAACTAGGTATTGAGATACCGACGATCGAATCTCGGGCAAGTAACATACCGATGACAAAGGGAACAACGTATGTTGTTATGCGGTTTGACCGATAAAGATCTTCGTAGAATATGTGGGAGCCAATATGAGCATCCAGGTTCCACTATTGGTTATTGACCAGAGACGTGTCTCGGTCATGTCTACATAGTTCTCGAACCCGTAGGGTCCGCACGCTTAAATTTCTGTGACGATCGGTAATATGAGTTTATGTGTTTTGATGTACCGAATGTAGTTCGGGGTCCCGGATGAGATCGGGGACATGACGAGGAGTCTCGAAATGGTTCAGACGTAAAGATCGATATATTGGACGACTATATTCGGACTTCGAAAAGGTTCCAGTGATTGGGTATTTTTCAAGTACCGGAGAGTTACGGAATTCGCGGGAGTATATGGGCCTTATTGGGTTTTAGGGAAAGAGAGAGAGAGCTGCGCCCCCAAGGCTTAGTCCGAATTGGACTAGGGAGGGACGGCGCCCTCCTTCCTTCTCTTCCCTCTTCCCTTCCTTGTCTCCTACTCCTACTACTTGGAAGGGGAGAATCCTACTCCCGTGGGAGTAGGACTCCTCGGTATGCCGCCATAGGACCGCCCTCTCCCTCCTCCACTCCTTTATATACGTGTCCAGGGGGCACCCCATAGACACAACAATTGATCATTGATCTTTTAGCCGTGTGCGGTGCCCCCCTCCACCATAATCCACCTCGGTCATATCGTAGCGGTGCTTAGGCGAAGCCCTGCATCGGTAGCATCATCATCACCATCGTTGTTGGGGAACGTAGTAATTTCAAAAAAAATCCTACGCACACGCAAGATCATGGTGATGCATAGCAACGAGAGGGAGAGTGTGTCCACGCACTGTGAGACCGAAAGCGGGCGTTAGCACAACGCGGTTGATGTAGTCGTACGTCTTCACGATCCGACCGATCAAGTACCGAACGCACGGCACCTCCGAGTTCAGCACACGCTCAACTCGATGACGTCCCTCGAACTCCGATCCAGCCGAGCTTTGAGGGAGAGTTCCACAAGATGACGGCGTGGTAGCGATGATGATGTTCTACCGACGGGGCTTTGCCTAAGCACCGCCACGATATCACCGAGGTGGATTATGGTGGAGGGGGCACCAGACACGCTAAGAGATCCAAGGGATCAATTGTTGTGTGTCTAGGGGTGCCTCCTCCCGTGTATAAAGGAGGGAGGAGGGAGGGGCGCAACCTGGCGCGCCCATGAGGAGTCCTACTCCCACCGGAGTAGGACTCCCCTTCCATGTTGGAGTAGGAGATGAGAGGGAAGGAGAGAGGGGAAAGGAAGGGGCCACCACCCCCCTCCTTGTCCAATTCGCACTTGGGAGGGCGCGTGACTGCCCTTGGCCGCCTCCTCTTCCACCACTTGGGCCCATGAGGCCCAATAACCTCCGGGGTTCCGTAACCCCCAGATACTCAGATATATCCGATAACCCCGGAACCATTCCGTGTCCGAATATAGTCGTCCAATATATCAATCTTCATGTATCGACCATTTTGAGACTCCTCGTGATGTCCGTGATCACATCCGGGACTCCGAACTACCTTCGGTACATCAAAACACATAAACTCATAATATAACCGTCATCGAACTTTAAGCATGCGGACCCTACGGGTTCGAGAACTATGTAGACATGACCGAGATACGTCTCCGTTCAATAACCAATAGCAGAACCTAGATGCTCATATTGGCTCCCACATATTCTACGAAGATATTTATCGGTCAAACCGCATAACAACATACGTTGTTCCCTTTGTCATCGGTATGTTACTTGCCCGAGATTCGATCGTCGGTATCTCAATACCTAGTTCAATCTCGTTATCGGCAAGTCTCTTTACTCGTTACCTAATGCATCATCCCGCAACTAACTCATTAGTCACATTGCTTGCAAGGCTTATAGTGATGTGCATTACCGAGAGGGCCCAGAGATACCTCTCCGACAATCGGAGTGACAAATCCTAATCTCAAATATGCCAACTCAAAAGTACCTTCGAGACACCTGAGAGCACCTTTATAATCACCCAGCCACGCCAGACGCTTGGTAGCACACAAAGTGTTCCTCCGTAAACGGAGTTGCATAATATCATAGTCATAGGAACATTTATAAGTCATGAAGAAAGCAATAGCAACATACTAAACGATCAAGTGCTAAGCTAACGGAATGAGTCAAGTCAATCACATCATTCTCCTAATGATGTGATCCCGTTAATCAAATGACAACTCATGTCCATGGCTAGGAAACTCAACCATCTTTGATCAACGAGCTAGTCAAGTAGAGGCATACTAGTGACACTATGTTTGTCTATGTATTCACACATGTATTATGTTTCCGGTTAATACAATTTTAGTATGAATAATAAACATTTATCATGATATAAGGAAATAAATAATAAATTTATTATTGCCTCTAGGGCATATTTCCTTCAGCCTCCCACTTGCACTAGAGTCAATAATCTAGATCACATCGCCATGTGATTTAACATCAATAGTTCACATCACCATGTGATTAACACCCATAGTTCACATCGTCATGTGACCAACACCCAAAGGGTTTACTAGAGTCAGCAATCTAGTTCACATTGCTATGTGATTAACACCCAAAGAGTACAAAGGTGTGATCATGTTTTGCTTGTGAGAGAAGTTTAGTCAATGGGTCTGCCAAATTCAAATCCGTATGTATTTTGCAAATTTCTATGTCAATAATGCTCTGCACGGAGCTACTCTAGCTAATTGCTCCCACTTTCAATATGTATCTAGATTGAGATTTAGAGTCATCTGGATCAGTGCCAAAACTTGCATCGACGTAACCCTTTACGATGAAATTTTTGTCACCTCCATAACCGAGAAACATATCCTTATTCCACTAAGGATAATTTTGACCAATATCCAGTGATCTACTCCTATATCACTATTGTACTCCCTTGCCAAACTCAGGGCAAGGTATACAATAGATCTGGTACATAGCATGGCATACTTTATAGAACCAATAGCTGAGGCATAGGGAATGACTTTCATTCTCTCTCTATCTTCTGTCGTGGTCGAGTTTTGAGTCTTACTCAACTTCACACCTTACAACACAGGCAAGAACTCTTTCTTTGACTGTTCCATTTTGAACTACTTCAAAAACTTGTTAAGGTATGTACTCATTGAAAAAAATTATCAAGTGTCGATCTATCTCTATAGATCTTGATGCTCAATATGTAAGCAGCTTCACCGAGGTCTTTCTTTGAAAAACTCCTTTCAAACACTCCTTTATGCTTTAGAGAAAATTCTACATCATTTCTGATCGACAATATGTCATTCACATATATTTATCAGAAAGGCTGTAGTGCTCCCGCTCACTTTCTTGTAAATACAGGCTTCACCACAAGTCTGTATAAAACTATATGCTTTGATCAACTCATCAAAGCGTATATTCCAACTCCGAGATGCTTGCACCAGTCCATAGATGGATCACTAGAGCTTGTACATTTTGTTAGCACCTTTAGGATCGACAAAACCTTTTGGTTGCATCATATACAACTCTTCTTTAAGAAATCCATTAAGGAATGTAGTTTTGACATCCATTTGCCAGATTTCATAAAATGTGGCAATTTTCTAACATGATTCGGACAGACTTAAGCATCACTACGGGTGAGAAAATCTCATCATAGTCAACACCTTGAACTTGTCAAAAACGTTTTGCGACAATTCGAGCTTTGAAGATAGTAACACTACTATCAACGTTTGTCTTCCTCTTGAAGATCCATTTATTTTCTATGGCTTGCCGATCATCGGGCAAGTCAACCAAAGTCCATACTTTGTTCTCATACATGGATACTATCTCAGATTTCATGGCCTCAAACCACTTCGCGGAATCTGGGCTCATCATCGCTTCCTCATAGTTCGTAGGTTCGTCATGGTCAAGTAACATGACCTCCGGAACAGGATTACCGTACCACTCTGGTGCGGATCTTTACTCTGGTTGACCTACGAGGTTCGGTAGTAACTTGATCTGGAGTTACATGATCATCATCATTAGCTTCCTCACTAATTGGTGTAGGAGTCACAGGAACATATTTCTGTGATGAACTACTTTCCAATAAGGGAGCAGGTACAATTACCTCATCAAGTTCTACTTTCCTCCCACTCACTTCTTTCGAGAGAAACTCCTTCTCTAGAAAAGATCCATTCTTAGCAACGAATGTCTTGCCTTCGGATCGGTGATAGAAGGTGTACCCAACTGTCTCCTTTGGGTATCCTATGAAGACACATTTCTCCGATTTGGGTTTGAGCTTATCAGCATGAAACTTTTTCACATAAGCATTGCAAACCCAAACTTTAAGAAACGACAGCTTTGGTTTCTTGCCAAACCATACGGTGTCGTTTCAACGGATTTAGATGGTGCCCTATTTAACGTGAATGCAGTTGTCTCTAATGCATAACCCCAAAACAATAGTGGTAAATCGGTAAGAGGCATCATAGGTTGCACCATATCTAATAAAGTACGGTTATGATGTTCGGACACACCATTACGCTGTGGTGTTCCAGGTGGCGTGAGTTGTGAAACTATTCCGCATTGTTTCAAATGAAGACCAAACTCGTAACTCAAATATTCTCCTCCACGATCAGATCGTAGAAACTTTATTTTCTGGTTACGATGATTTTCTACTTCATCTGAAATTCTTTGAACTTTTCAAATGTTTTCAGACTTATGTTTCATCAAGTAGATATACCCATATCTGCTCAAATCATCTGTGAAGGTTAGAAAACAATAATCCCGCCGTTAGTCTCAACACTCATTGGACCGCATACATTGGTATGTATTATTTCCAATAAGTCAGTGGCTCGCTCCATTGTTCTGGAGAATGGAGTCTTAGTCATCTTGCCCATGAGGCATGCTTCGCAAGCATCAAGTGATTCATAATCAAGTGATTCCAAAAGCCCATCAGCATGGAGTTTCTTCATGCATTTTACACCAATATGACCTAAACGGCAGTGCCACAAATAAGTTGCACTATCATTATTAACTTTGCGTCTTTTGACTTCAATATTATGAATATGTGTATCACTACAATCGAGATCCAACAAACCATTTTTATTGGGTGTATGACCATAGAAGGTTTTATTCATGTAATCAGAACAACAATTATTCTCTAATTTAAATGAATAATCGTATGGCAATAAACATGATCAAATCATATTCATGCTCAACGCAAACACCAAATAACATTTATTTTGGTTCAACACTAATCCCGAAAGTATAGGGAGTGTGCGATGATGATCATATCAATCTTTGAACTGCTTCTAACACACATCGTCACTTCACCCTTAACTAGTTTCTGTTCATTCTGCAACTCCCGTTTCGAGTTACTACTCTTAGCAAATGAACTAGTATAAAATATTGCGGGGTTGCTATAAACACTAGTAAAGTACACATCAATAACATGCATATCAAATATACCTTTGTTCACTTTGCCATCCTTCTTATCCGCCAAATACTTGGGGCAGTTCCGCTTCCAGTGACTAGTCCCTTTGCCGTAGAAGCACTTAGTCTCAGGCTTAGGTCGAGACTTGGGCTTCTTCACTTGAGCAGCAACTTGCTTGCTGTTCTTCTTGAAGTTCCCCTTCTTCCCTTTGCCCTTTTCTTGAAACTAGTGGTCTTGTTAACCATCAACACTTGATGCTTTTCTTGATTTCTACCTTTGTCGATTTCAGCATCACGAAGAGCTTGGGAATCGTTTCCATTATCCCTTGCATATTATAGTTCATCACGAAGTTCTAGCAACTTGGTGACAGTGACTAGAGAACTCTGTCAATCACTATCTTATCTAGAAGATTAACTCCCACTTGATTCAAGTGATTGTAGTACTCAGACAATCTGAGCACATGCTCACTGGTTGAGCTATTCTCCTCCATCTTATAGGCAAAGTAATGTCAGAGGTCTCATACCTCTTGACACGGGTATGAGTATGAAATACCAATTTCAACTCTTGGAACACCTTATATGCTCCGTGGCGTTCAAAACATTTTTGAAGTCCCGGTTCTAAGCCGTAAAGCATGGTGCACTAAACTATCAAGTAGTTATCATACCGAGCTTTTGTCAAAACATTCAAAACGTCTGCATCTGCTCCTGCAATAGTTCTGTCACCTAGCGGTGCATCAAGGACATAATACTTCTGTGTAGCAATGAGGATAATCCTCAGATCACGGAGCTAGTCCGCATCTTTGCTACTAACATCTTTCAACTTATTTTTCTCTAGGAACATATCAAAAATAAAACAAGGGAGCTAATTGTGAGCTATTGATCTACAACATAGAAATGCTAATACTACCAGGACTAAGTTCATGATAAATTAAAGTTCAATTAATCATATTACTTAAGAACTCCCACTTAGATAGACATCCCTCTAATCATCTAAGTGATCACGTGATCCATATCAACTAAACCATGTCCGATCATCACGTGAGATGGAGTAGTTTTCAATGGTGAACATCACTATGTTGATCATATCTACTATATGATTGACGCTCGACCTTTCGGTCTCAGTGTTCCGAGGCCATATCTACATATGCTAGGCTCGTCAAGTTTAACCTAAGTATTCTGCATGTGCAAAACTGGCTTGCACCCGTTGTAGATGAACGTAGAGCTTATCACACCCGATCATCATGTGGTGTCTCGGCACGACGAACTTTGGCAACGGTGCATACTCAGGAAGAACACTTTTATCTTGAAATTTAGTGAGAGATCATCTTAAATGATACCGTCAATCAAAGCAAAATAAGATGCAAACATCACACGCAATCAATATAAGTGATATGATATGGCCATCATCATCTTGTTCTTGTGATCTCCATCTTCGAAGCACCATCATGATCACCATCGTCACCGGCACGACACCTTGATCTCCATCGTAGCATCGTTGTCGTCTCGCAAACTATTGCTTCTACGACTATCGCTACCGCTTAGTGATAAAGTAAAGAAATTATAGGACGATTTCATTGCATACAATTAAGCGACAACCATATGGCTCCTGCCAGCTGCCGATAACTCGGTTACAAAACATGATCATCCCATACAATAAAATATAGCATCATGCCTTGACCATATCACATCACAGCATGCCCTGCAAAAACAAGTTAGACGTCCTCTACTTTGTTGTTGCAAGTTTTACGTGGCTGCTACGGGCTGAGCAAGAACCATTCTTACCTATGCATCAAAACCATAACGATAGTTCGTTAAGTTAGTGTTGTTTTAACCTTCTCAAGGACCGGGCGTAGCCACACTCAGTTCAACTAAAGTTGGAGAAACTGACACCCGCCAGCCACCTGTGTGCAAAGCACATCGGTAGAACCAATCTCGCGTAAGCGTACGCGTAATGTCGGTCCGGGCCGCTTCATCCAACAATACCGCCGAACCAAAGTATGACATGCTGGTAAGTGATACGTCTCCAACGTATCTATAATTTTTGATTGCTCCATGCTATATTATCTACTGTTTTGGACATTATTGGGCTTTATTATTCACTTTTATATTATTTTTGGGACTAACCTATTAACTGAAGGCCCAACCCAGAGTTGTTGTTTTTTTTGCCTATTTCAGAGTTTCGCAGAAAAAGAATATCGAACGGAGTCCAAACGGAATGAAACATTCGAGATCGTGATTTTTGGAACGAACAAGATCCATGAGACTTGGACCCTACGTAAGAGAAGCTTCCAGGAGGCCACGAGGTAGGGGGGCGTGCCCACCCCCCACCCCAGGGCGCGCTCTCCACCCTCGTGGGCCCCCAGTTGCTCCACCGACGTACTCCTTCCTCCTATATATACCTACGTACCCCCAAATGATCAGATACGGAGCCAAAAACCTTATTCCACCGCCGCAACCTTCTGTACCCACGAGATCCCATCTTGGGGCCTGTTTCAGAGCTCCGCCGGAGGGGGCATCCATCACGGAGGGCTTCTACATCAACACCATAGCCTCTCCGATGAAGTGTGAGTAGTTTACATCAGACCTTCGGGTCCATAGTTAGTAGCTAGATGGCTTCTTCTCTTTTTTTGGATCTCAATACAATGGTCTCCCCCTCTCTCGTGGAGATCTATTCGATGTAATCTTTTTTTTGCAGTGTGTTTGTTGAGACCGATGAATTGTGGGTTTATGATCAAGATTATCTATGAACAATATTTGAATCCTCTCTGAATTATTTTATGTATGATTGGTTATCTTTGCAAGTCTCTTCGAATTATCAGTTTGGTTTGGCCTACAAGATTGATCTTTCTTGCAATGGGAGAAGTGCTTAGCTTTGGGTTCAATCTTGCGGTGTCCTTTCCCAAAGGATGAGGGGCAGCAAGGCACGTATTGTATTGTTGCCATCGAGGATAACAAGATGGGGTTTTTATCATATTGCATGAATTTATCCCTCTACATCATGTCATCTTGCTTAAGGCGTTACTCTGTTTTCATGAACTTAATACTCTAGATGCATGCTGGATAGCGGTCGATGAGTGGAGTAATAGTAATAGATGCAGGCAGGAGTCGGTATACTTGTCTCGGACATGATGCCTATATACATGATCATACCTAGATATTCTCATAACTATGCTCAATTCTGTCAGTTTCTCAACAGTAATTCGTTCACCCACCGTAAAATACTTATGCTCTTGAGAGAAGCCACTAGTGAAACATATAGCCCCCGGGTCTATCTTTATCATATTAATCTTCCAACACTTAGTTATTTCCTTTGCTTTTACTTTGCTTTTATTTTACTTTGCTTTTATTTTACTTTGCATCTTTATCACAAAAATACCAAAAATATTATCCTATCATATCTATCAGATCTCACTCTCGCAAGTGACCGTGAAGGGATTGACAACCCCTTATCGCGTTGGTTGCGAGGATTTTTTTTTGTGTAGGTACGAGGGACTCGCGCGTAGCCTCCTACTGGATTGATACCTTGGTTATCAAAAACTGAGGGAAATACTTACGCTACTTTGCTGCATCACCATTTCCTCTTCAAGGGAAAACCAACGCAGTGCTCAAGAGGTAGCAAGAAGGATTTCTGGAGCCGTTGCCGGGGAGGTCTACGCAAGAGTCAACATACCAAGTACCCATCACAAACCCTTATCTCCCGCATTACATTATTTGCCATTTGCCTCTCGTTTTCCTCTCCCCCACTTCACCCTTGCCGTTTTATTCGCCCTCTCTTTTCCGGTTGCCTCTTTTCGTTCGCTTTTCCCTCGCCATGTCAGAACCAAAAAGAGTTGGGGTTTCTCTCTCGAGTTTTAGCGCTTTAGACAATCCTGCTATCTTATCTAAACTCATAAATAGAAATACTATGGAAAAACCTGCCGGAATTATCAATGAAAACCTTAGCAATTTTGATGAAGAAGATTCTAGAATATTTCGTTATTTACTTGATGAATCTTTGAAAGATGCTTGGGATAGGCTATTAAGGATCCGTGCTAACTATGTACCTCAATACCAAATTGACGTTTACTTAAAAAGCTTTTATGTTGGGTTGCCCGCTTCATTCAAACAAGTCTTGGATTCTATTTTTTAAGAGGGTTTTCTTGAAGGGGACCCCATAGACACCTATGAAAATATGAAAACTATATTTGGGCACCCCATTAATGAGAAAGTTGAAATCACATCTCTTTTGCTTTCTTACCAAAACGAATCTATCAAAGAGATAAAAGCTAGCCTAGATGCCAATTTCCGCAGCATACTTAATCTTTCTTCAACAATTATGGCCATGTACTTTGTCAAAATAGAAAGATTAATTCCATAGATAGCAAGTTTGCTCTCTTCTTCCCTAAAACCAAAGATGGCAATACCTAGATCTATCCTTACTTTTATGCCTAGCTAGGGGCGTTAAATGATAGCGCTTGTTGGGAGGCAACCCAATTTTATTTTTAGTTTTTGTTTTGTTTTTGGTTCTGTTTAGGAATAAATATTTGTTCTAAACTCTGGTTAGATGTGTTTTTATGTTTTAGTTAGTGTTTGTGCCAAGTTAAACCTATAGGATCTTCTTGGATGATAGTTATTTGATCTTGCAGAAATTTCCAGAAACTTTCTGTTCACGAAAAGAATTGTTAAAAATCACCAGAACGTGATAAAATACTGATTCCAATTGCTGCTGA
The DNA here is from genome assembly GCA_021605205.1 of Aegilops longissima. Taxonomy (NCBI): domain Eukaryota; kingdom Viridiplantae; phylum Streptophyta; class Magnoliopsida; order Poales; family Poaceae; genus Aegilops; species Aegilops longissima. The sequence continues at coordinate 635,445,498 of CM038679.1, forward strand.
TCAATAAAAAATTGCCTAGGTTGTCCTATTTTGGTTGATTTTTTGGAGTTCCAGAAGTTTGCGTTAGTTGCAGATTACTACAGACTGTTCTGTTTTTGACAGATTATGTTTTTCGTGTGCTGTTTGCATATTTTGATGAATCTATGGCTAATAAAATAGTTTATAAACCATAGAGAAGTTGGAATACAGTAGGTTTAACACCAATATAAATAAATAATGAGTTCATTACAGTACCTTGAAGTGGTCTTTTGTTTTTCTTTCGCTAACGGAGCTCACGAGATTTCTGTTGAGTTTTGTGTTGTGAAGTTTTCAAGTTTTGGGTGAAAGATTTTGATGGATTATGGAACAAGGAGTGGCAAGAGCATAAGCTTGGGGATGCCCATGGAACCCCCAAGATAATCTAAGGACACCAAAAAGCCAAAGCTTGGGGATGCCCCGGAAGGCATCCCCTCTTTCGTCTACTTCCATCGGTAACTTTACTTGGAGCTATAATTTTATTCACCACATGATATGTGTTTTGCTTGGAGCATCTTGTATGATTTGAGTCTTTACTTTTTAGTTTACCACAATCATCCTTGCAGTACACACCTTTTGAGAGAGCCATACATGATTTGAAAATTATTATAATACTCTATGTGCTTCACTTATATCTTTTGAGTTATATAGTTTTTCTCTAGTACTTCACTTATATCTTTTAGATCATGGTGGTAGATTTGTTTTATAGAAACTATTGATCTCTCATGCTTCACTTAGATTATTTTGAGAGTCTTAAATAGCATGGTAATTTTCTTAAATAATCCTAATATGCTAGGTATTCAAGAATAGTAAAAACTTTCTTATGAGTGTGTTGAATACTAAGAGAAGTTTGATGCTTGATGATTGTTTTGAGATATGGAGGTAATAATATCAAAGTCATGCCAGTTGAGTAGTTGTGAATTTGAGAAATGCTTGTGTTGAAGTTTGCAAGTCCCGTAGCATGCACTTATGGTAAACGTTATGTAACAAATTTGAAACATGAGGTGTTCTTTCATTGTCCTCCTTATGAGTGGCGGCCGGGGACGAGCGATGGTCTTTTCCTACCAATCTATCCCCCTAGGAGCATGCACGTAGTGCTTGATTTTTGATGACTTGTAGATTTTTGCAATAAGTACGTGAGTTCTTTATTACTAATGTTGAGTCCATGGATTATACGCACTCTCACCCTTCCATCATTGCTAGCCTCTTCGGTAACGTGCATTGCCCTTTCTCACATTGAGAGTTGGTGCAAACTTCGTCGGTGCATCCAAACCCCGTGATATGATACGCTCTTTAACACATAAACCTCCTTATATCTTCCTCAAAACATCCACCATGCCAACCTATTATGGCATTTCCATAGCCATTCCGAGATATATTGCCATGCAACTTTCCACCATTTCGTTTATCATGACACATTCATCATTGTCATATTGCTAGCATGATCATGTAGTTGACATAGTATTTGTGGCAAAGCCACCGTTCATAATTCTTTCATACATGTACTTGTTGAGAACGATGAATTGTGGGTTTATGATCAAGATTATCTATCAACAATATTTGAATCTTCTCTGAATTCTTTTATGTATGATTGGTTATCTTTGCGAGTCTCTTCGAATTATCAGTTTGGTTTGGCCTACTAGATTGATCTTTCTTGCAATGGGAGAAGTGCTTAGCTTTGGGTTCAATCTTGTGGTGTCCTTTCCCAATGACAGTAGGGGCAGCAAGGCACGTATTGTATTGTTGCCATCGAGGATAACAAGATGGGGTATTTATCATATTGCATGAATTTATTCCTCTACATCATTTCATCTTGCTTAAGGCGTTACTCTGTTTTTATTAACTTAATACTCTAAATGCATGCTGGATAGCGGTCGATGAGTGGAGTAATAGTAGTAGATGCAGGCAGGAGTCGGTCTACTTGTCTCGGACGTGATGCCTATGTACATGATCATACCTATATATTCTCATAACTATGCTCAATTCTGTCAATTGCTCAACAGTAATTCGTTCACCCACCGTAAAATATTTATGCTCTTGAGAGAAGCCACTAGTGAAACCTATGGCCCCCGGGTCTATCTTTATCATATTAATCTTCCAACACTTAGTTATTTCCTTTGCTTTTACTTTGCTTTTATTTTACTTTGCATCTTTATCACAAAAATACCAAAAAAATTATCCTATCATATCTATCAGATCTCACTCTCGTAAGTGACCGTGAAGAGATTGACAACCCCTTATCACGTTGGTTGTGAGGATTTATTTGTTTTGTGTAGGTACGAGGGACTCGCACGTAGCCTCCTACTGGATTGATACCTTGGTTCTAAAAAATGGAGGAAAATACTTACGCTACTTTGCTGTATCACCCTTTCCTCTTCAAGGGAAAACCAACGCGGTGCTCAAGAGGTAGCAGTAAGCAGTATGACTTGTATCGCCCACAACTCACTTGTGTTCTACTCGTGCATATAACATCTACGCATATAACCTGGCTCGGATGCCACTGTTAGGGAGCGTAGTAATTTCAAAAAAATTCCTACGCACACGCAAGATCATGGTGATGCATAACAATGAGAGGGGATAGTGTGTCCACGTACCCTCGTAGACCAAAAGCGGAAGCGTTAGCACAACGTGGTTGATGTAGTCGTACGTCTTCACGATCCGACCGATCAAGTACCGAACGCACGGCACCTGCGAGTTCAGCACACGTTCAACTCGATGACGTCCCTCAAACTCCGATCCAGCCGAGCTTTGAGGGAGAGTTCCGTCAGCACAACGGCGTGGTGACGATGATGATGTTCTACGGACGCAGGGCTTCGCCTAAGCACCGCTACGATATGACTGAGGTGGATTATGGTGGAGGAGGACACCGCACACGGCTAAGAGATCCAATGGATCAATTGTTGTGTGTCTAGGGGGTGCCTCCCTCCCCGTATATAAAGGAGTGGAGGAGGGGGAGGGGGCCGGCCACCCTTGGCGCGCCCCATGAGGAGTCCTACTCCCACCGGGAGTAGGACTCCCCCTTCCATGTTGGAGTAGGAGAGGAGAGGGAAGGAGAGAGAGGGGGAAAGGAAAGGGGGGGCGCCACCCCACCTCCTTGTCCAATTCGGACTTGGGGGGGGGGGGAGCGCGCGCGGCTGCCCCTTGGCCGCCTCTCCTCTTCCACCACTTGGGCCCATGAGGCCCAATAACCTCCGGGGGGTTCCGGTAACCCCCCGGTACTCCGATATATATCCGATAACTCCCGGAACCATTCCGGTGTCCGAATATAGTCGTCCAATATATCAATCTTCACGTCTCGACCATTTCGAGACTCCTTGTCATGTCCGTAATCACATCCAGGACTTCGAACTACCTTCTATACATCAAAACACATAAACTCATAATATATCCGTCATCGAACTCAACCATCTTTGATCAATGAGCTAGTCAAGTAGAGGCATACTAGTGACACTATGTTTGTCTATGTATTCACACATGTATTATGTTTCTTGTTAATACAATTCTAGTATGAATAATAAACATTTATCATGATATAAGGAAATAAATAATAACTTTATTATTGCCTCTAGGGCATATTTCCTTCAGTCATCGCGCCGTCGTGCTGACGAAACTCTCCCTCGAAGCTATGCTGGATCGGAGTTCGTGGGATGTCATCGAGCTGAACGTGTGCTGAACTCGGAGGTGTCGTGCGTTCGGTACTTGGATCGGTCGGATCGTGAAGATGTACGACTACATCAACCGCGTTGTTCTAACGCTTCCGCTTTCGGTCTATGAGGGTACGTGGACAACACTCTCCCATCTCGTTGCTATGCATCACCATGATCTTGCGTGTGCGTAGGAATTTTTTTGAAATTACTACGTTTCCCAACAAAAATTAATTCCCCAATGTCACATGTAGTGCATAAAACAATCTGATAATTGTTGGGAATATTGCAACTTGTCAAGTTGTGGCCAACAGAATTGTCAATAATTTCTCTAATCGTCCAATACCATGATGATAAAGGAGGAAAAATTATTATGTATGCAACAAGATTGTGTATGAACTGACTCATACACTCAATTATCTCAACTGTCATCTCCGAGGGGCAAGATGTTGCAATTTATACTATATGTAGTAGTACAATTATAGGCTAATGATATTTAGGGATAACTAGGAGACTACACGAGATCTCCAAAATATCTTGGGAATATCATTCCACAAGCATATCATCAATGTAGAGGAGTCCATTCTCCTTCTACCATGCCAGAAATTTTTTTGATCGTTTCCTTTTGAAGTAGAACTTCAAACTTATCCCATTAAAATCATTTGCCTCCTGTGAGTCGGTGGTATGATTCAACCCAATGCTTGACCAATTGGTAATCATTGGTATGACATTTCATACAACCACCACTTTGACAAACTTGAAAGTTTTCATTATGATCATTTAGATTAAATGATCCATTCCCTTTTGAGATATACACTCCATTTTTGCTTGTCATTTTTCATTCACTTTACGTTCAACTCCTCGTATTTCTCTAACCACTATTGCTTAGTACTAATAGCACTAGCATGAATTTCAGGCATTGCAACATGAAATAAAGATGATATTCTGTTTACCATCCTAGGAGAACGTAAAGTGCAATAAGAACTTATAAGCAGACATACATCTGAAGCCGCCTTATCACATAATCTCAACATAGTGTTGATTTAAGACAACATAATTATAAGGCTCAACGGACTTGAAGTCCTGACAACGAATGAATAATCATTCATGTGATGCTTATAATAATATATCTCGCCTGAATAAAGGCTCTAAGGGAAAATGGATATTCATCATCCATTACATACTCAGTTTGAGAACCGAGCCATTGCGATGGTATATAAATGCAAATATGCATATTCTTAGTTATTTATAAATAGCCATGACATTTTCTGCAGGTGGAGTTTCTATGGAAACAAGGCTCCAGGTCGACAAAATCTTTAATGTCCATGACCCATCTTAAATAGTTACTCCCACTAAATGTCATCTCATCGCATCGCCTTTCCAAAAAGGTTAGCCATATGTTGCATGAAATTCTCATGCATTAATTTACCTTCAGTAAATTAAGTAGGATGAAAATGCCATGGCTAAGCATAATCATGGTGATGGTGATTCTTAGTGACCCATAGGGTAAGCCTTCCAGAAGAACACCATAATGTGGTGTGGATGTTCCAAGTAAAGGTAGTCACCTCAAAAGGGACAAATCTTTAATTTTCTTAAAACATATAGAGGTAGTCGACCACCTAGTGGTGCCTCACTCTTATGAACAATTCCCATTGATCATAGCCTACACAACCTTATGTTATGTATAACACATGAAGGTAATCACCATAAAATGGCTTGAACCTCTCAGTTGTGCGTGAAACTTAATTCATAACTATGATGGCACCTCATAAGTTGTGCATGCATGGAAGGTAATCACCAAATATGCAAGTGTTTTGCATAATTCTCATCATAGCACAATATGTAGCATAGGTGCCACTAATGCCTTGGATTCCTCTCCTGATGGAGTATGCGACACTATAGTCACAACCAATGACAAATGCTATGAAATTGACAACTATTTGGAAAAACATCATGAAGGCAGGCACCAACGGTGTAGGCCTCATAATGGCTATGTCATAAGTTTTGTGCCTTCACTTTTGCTTTAAACACATGAAGATAATCACTACTAAATAGTGTAGACCTCACTCTTATGGAGCATCTCACAACCTTATGTTAATTAAAAACACATTGAAGGTATTCATCACATGGTGATGTAGACCTCACAGTTGTGAACGAAATTAATTCGTTACCATAATGCAGTCCATAAGTTGTGTGGAAAATTGAAGGTAGTCTTATGTCGGAATGACATAATATAGACCTCACAGTAACATTGGATAACCTGCAATTAAGCAATAAGCACCATTTGTCGATTCCTTGTGACAAATGTAAATTTGACATAGTCAGGCAGTGTCATACACTTCACTACCTCATGTTTCCAAACTTGCAAGCAAATTCCATATTCTATGCGAATAATGGAATCAATATATTGCTTTGCATCAGTATTACCCATGTAATACAAACAAATGCAGAAGTATAAACATACTTGTGCAACACATATGAGGACTTGGGGGCCTCAAATGGTCATTTTACATGACGTAAAATTATGCATAATCATTATTATGCAATTCAGCAAGACCTGATGGTCTATCATGTATACTTGCTCTGAAGCCTGGGGCATAAAACGCAAATAACAATAACCTTACGGTTAAAGCGCTGAAAATAGCAAGCCCAATGGCTTTGATAAAGTCCAACGAGCCGGATCGCTCTACTGTAATTTTAAATAAGCCGCAGGGCTAAACCACAAGTCTCAATAAGTTTGGGTCTCAACATAAAATTACAGGGACTTGCACAGGATTATCAAATAATCCAACGGCTGATTTGCAAAATCACCAGAGATAGGATTTCTCATCCTTCTGGTGTGCGGTTACTCCCTCTAAGGAATAACCGCCTTCACTGGTTGGAACTTGTGCGCCCCGGTGGTGGTGTGCCACCGCCAGTCGGGCCTTGCACTAGTCCCTAAGGCCAACTCCACCGCGCGACCCCAAACGGACGTCTGTTTTGTCTGGTTTCTGTCCGTTTGGGTAGGGATTTGGGGTCGTGTCCCGGCGTGTCCTAGGATGCGGTGGCCGTGCGCCAGCGCGCGGCCGCATCCTTTTGCCCCATCCTGTCCGTCAGGGTCAAAAATGCCCAAATATTCATCAAAACTAGTTTCCAACCCAAATATTTGTCTGAAAATTAAAATAGTTTTACAACCCAATTGAAATTGTCTTTAATAAAATAGCTTTACAACCAAATCGAAATTGTCTTGACTGAACATAAAATGGACCAATACATCTATTGGTTGCCAATGTGATCCCACACGTGCTCAACCAAGTCATTTTGAAGATTCAAATGAGTGTGCCAATCACACATCTCGCGGTGGAATTGGGCAAACTGTTCAAATGTGGTCGGGTCTTGGTGCAGGGGCTCAATATTTTCACCTTGATAATCAAATCCTTGGTCGAAGATACTCTCATCACGCTCGTCTTCGACGATCATGTTGTGCATGATCACACAAGCGATCATCACCTCCCAAAGCTTCCTTTCATCCCATGACAAAGTCAGGTTTTGAACGATACCCCACCGGATTGAAGCACACCAAAAGCACGTTCCACATCCTTTCTAACACTCTCTTGCATTTGGGCAAATCTCTTTCTCTTCTCACCTTGGGGTTTCGAGATTGTCTTCACAAAAGTTAACCACTGAGGATATATACCATCTGCTAGATAATATCCCTTGTTGTAATGGTGGCCGTTGATCTCAGAGTTGACAGGTGGGAGTGGCCTTCTGCAAGCCTCACGAAGACTGGAGAACGCTGCGGCACGTTGATATCATTGTGAGAACCTATCATGCCGAAGAAAGAATGCTATATCCAAAGATCTTGCGATGCCACCGCTTGCCATATCTCTCCCTGTTACGGTTCAGGTTGGGAGCACGGCCAGGGACTGACCCCCTGTACCGAGGAAGCTGTCGTTGAATATGGTCGTGAACGACCAGTGCAGCCACCACAAGATCTTCATCATCCGACGACGAATCGTTCGATGAACAAAGGAAGTGATGGAAGAAAAACTCGTCTCCACTGTCCATACCTTTGTGGGCAAAATGGCGAACACCTTGCGGTCGTGGTGGCGAAGAGGCCGCGATGATCACCTCGATGCAGCAGGGGTGGTTGCCGGCCGGCTACTGGGCGCTGTGGAGCTCTCGTCGGAAGCTGCCGAGGACGCCGTGGTGCGTCGCCGACGGTCCTGTCCCCTCTGCGGCCGGCAAAGACAGCGACTGCCAAACCTCCGATCGACGGCCAAAGCACGGGCGTGGTGGCGGCCATGTCGAGAAGTGGTTTGGTAGGGACGGCCGGAGGCTGCGCGGTGAGAAGGCGGCCGGAGAATAGCGGCGGCGCCGACGGCGGGGCGGGGCGGGAGAGAGAGGGTGGAAGCGTTGGGAGCGGAGGGACTGCTAGTGTCCCCGACAGGCGGGCCACGGGGGACAAGGCGTCGTCCGATCCGTCGCAGCGTCGTTCACCCCAAACCGAGCGCAAGTTTAGGCCGGGATGGGTCGAAAACGGCCGGAGTCCAGACATTTGTCCGTTTAAGGCCGTGTGTTGGGCCGCGTTATTCGTCCGTTTTACCTTAAACGGACGAGGCCGGACAGGATAGGACAGGTCGCGCGGTAGAGTTGGCCTAATTCCCGTCGGTTTGACCATACGCTAGTCCTGCTCGCGACCGGCTGGGCCTTGCGCTGGACAAGGGGGCCGTGGTACCGCGCGCCGGAAAGCGTCGCCGCTCTGCAGGATGTTGCGCCAGAGGCCCCTGCCAGGCGCCGCGCGGGCAACTACCTCCGCGCCATAATTCGCTGTCACTGGCAGTCGCGCAGTTCTCCATTGGCCGCTGTCTCCACATCGGAGCCGTGGGCCACAGCCGCCTCCTCCTTGGTTTGGTCGTCTCTGGACGCCGGCCGAGGCCGCGCTTGTAGGAGCGGAAGCAAGGACGCCTCCGTCCGCCAAGAAACGCGTTGCTTCGTTGTCGGTCGTGATAGATGCCATCGCCAGTTATTCCATTTCGATTATTCCCAAATCTGTGTGGAAATCGGCCGTGCTCCTGTTGATCTTCAGAGCAGCGTCTGGCCATGGCACTGGAAGGCATCGCCGCGACTGTTTAACGGAACCGCCGTGAAAATTCCTCTAGATTCCTACTCGGAGTAGCAATCGGTGTCTCCATGCTTGGATCCGCTTGAGTAGTATATGCATAAGATCAATAGAAATTTCACAATAATGATTAGTAGATCTTAATTGCATGATCAACTTTCTCCTAATCAATTCATTGTACGGATGCATGTAAGCGGAGAATCCTTGTCTTTTTATGGACTGTACTATTCCCATCGCATGCATGCGTGGGCATCCTGCCGCCGCGACTGATGTTGTCTCGCGCCTCCACGACGGGATGGGCACCGCCTCGTGTCTTCCTGTCATGGCCGATGCCACACAAAAAGCCGCGAGACGTGAGGCCGCTGCTTTGCCTCGCGCGGAAGTGCGCTTCCCTGTCGTCGTTGCCTGTAACAGTTGTTTTCTCGCCGACTCCGCCATGCATCTGCACCACCGTGCGTAGCCGGAATCTCGCCGCCCGCACGCGCTATGCGACACCGCCGTTCGGCCTTTTCTTTCTCTCACGGTAGAGGCTGTGCTGATAACGTATTATAGAGTGAAAGTAAAAAAGACACATAAAGAGTCTAAATGGTCCATTCGTTTCATCGCAATGTGAGAGACCCATTTATATACATGATGAAGGGGTGTGTTGGGAAGATACCTCTTCCCCCAACAGATACCTTCTGGAAGGCATCCCTCCTATACAATTGATCACATATTTTTATTTCTCAACAGTTGGGTATCAAATTTATAGCCAACCATGACAAGGATGGAATGCACACGCACAAAAACGCAACGAGAATAAGCTGTCAACCTAACATCGGAGGGCACACATGACTTTCTTGGAAGATTCAGAAGCGATTTTTTTAGACAAATTTCGAAGCGATATATAGATAGGGATGTGGATGTGTTTCATCGCTTCTGGCCCAAAATGTGTGACACTCCACGACGCCAACTTTGGAGATGATAATATGTCTCAAAAAGAAATGCAGGTGATAATATTGTATATGGTGGAGAATGGCGAACACACACTCCACTATATTTTTGTCTGTTTTCTTGTGAAGAGAACTCATATTTATTATAAATATTCACTAGAAGCACAAAGCACCCCAAATATAGTAAAAACTAGTAGAATGCCCGTACGTCACCACGGGCCTTTTAATTTGTTTTCGGTTACACATATATACTTGTATTGTTGTATTATTTCAAAAACAATTATATTGTTGTATAAAACTCAGTTATTTTTGCCCCCTTTCAATGACATCGCCTTGGAACCCTTGTCGGTTGATTATTGAACATCGGCATAATCTATCTCCATCTCTCACGTAATATGCAAAAATAAACATATATACCAATGCACCTTTTATATTATCATATGCAACATATATACAAAAGAAGAACACTTATTTGTATGCATCTCTTCTAATTGTGTAAAACTCGATTAATTTTTAGTCCCTTTCATGGTAGTTAAACATTTTCAAAGCATCATCGGAAGCCATCGGTTTTTATATTTGGTCTTCAAAAGTAAACATATATTAAAAATTGAAATAAGTTCATGATAAACTCCAATCAACCCATGTCATATGTTACTGTTCAAAAAATCTTCCAATTCGGCGATTAATCTTTCGGTTTATCGCTACTCGGGGTGTGACCGATAAGATTATGCCTTATCTTCACTGTTTATCTTTTGGACCGATTTATCGCTCTGACAAGCGATTTATCAGAAATCTACTGATAAATTGGACCTAGTCATAGCACCATGTTTGCAAAAAATTATGTTTATTTGTGTTTTGTGGACCTTGTTACACAATATGTAATGTTGTCCTATTTTTTTTTATCATTATACGAGGATTCAAAGGTTAGGAATCAAGGTAACACTTCTGTCAAATATTGTTTTGGTGTTGAATATAGGGTATTTTAGTGTTGGGGACATGAGATTTGTAAAAAAAATGTCCGATTAATAGTCGACCGATAAAATCGATTAATCAGCCGATTTCCAATTAATCTCTAATCCCCAGCTGACCGAGACGCTAACGATAAGTGATATCCTCAACATTTTCAATTGACAATTTTTTAGCGGGAAAAAGATTCATAACCCACACATGATCAGACACTACAGCAGGCGCTAGTCCTCGTTACGTATGAGTCCAACACCTAGTTTCACACCAAGTGATCTCTTGTAATATGATAGTCTTTTTTAGGGGTTGTAATATGATACTCTTTTGACCCACTTCTCTGCTTGAAACAAGTTTACACCATCATTCAAAAGGTAGGCCCAACAAAAGGTTTAGACAACCTATTTGGCCACTTATAAATGGAGAAACTTTACTAATATAATTCTTCAACTTGAAGTACCTGCACACAGGAAAACTTATAATCAATGAGATAGAAATATAAAAAGATGCTTTGGTTTGTCACTGAATATGATTTTTAGGAAGTTTGTGGTTTGTGTATATGTAGAGAATTAGTATGATTGCTGCAATAGGAAAGTTTTGCATTGTCATTTGTTATATGTGGCAACACATGAATTGATTATGGTGATTTGTTAATTGTTACTCTGCACAGGTGGTAACGTGCCCAATCCGAGCAGTAACATATGGAGGAGTCGGTATATTTATTTCTAAAGCTTGGAGAGGTTGAGGTGGGCACGCTAGGAAAAACCAACCAAGTTTATGTGTTTTAATGAAGTGGGGTTTTTCCTGGGAAATAAATCGGTGGGAGGAGGGATGGGGGGGCGTCTTCGTCCGCTTGTGTTCACAAAATGAAACGAGACGATGTATGGAATGCCCTTTTGGTAGTAGAGATACACACCTTGTTCCCATCAAGTATTCTCAAAAATTTAGTCTAATATCAATTCAGTATTGTTAAGAATTTTTTTAGCATGCTGAATAAACTTGGCAAGAAAAATACCTAACCGGTCGTGGTAGTACTAACTATAGATGAAAGATTTAAACCTGCAAACTTTCCTACTCGAGAACATCCATTATAATGGACAAACATATTCTACACACAAAGAAACAATTATTTTAGGCCTAATGATAGGAGGACCTACTATCTAACAAAGTTTAATGAGTACATCAAGCTTTGCACAACCAGATAGGAAGAGTATAAGTGGTATGGCGGTGATTGGTAGACTACAACAAAATCATGTCTGGAGTGGATAGAGAAACTAAATATGAGCGACAAGACACAACCGCACTACTCAGAGATTATGTAATAGGTGCAACGCACGGCCACGGTTATATGCAAATCAATTTTATAGAGGGTGATCTCAATATCTATTCTGTATAGTAATAAAATGTAATCAACATCATGAAAATCATCCAATGAGAGATAGGATTATTAGGTAAGACTGACAAGCGACACACCATGTCTTGGTACTAAAATTTAGTTACAAAGTGCAAGATTTAATCCACGCATGCCATGATTTCCGATGAGATACCTTATTTGAACAGATCTATTAGCAAGCCCCCTGCCAAGAACAAAGCTGGGAGCAAATCTCCAAAATAACATAAAGAATCAATCAAGAATACTAATAAGCATATTTTGCTTAGAATAAAAGGCTACTACGAAATAGAATTGGTGATTCGACATTTAGCCATATATATATTCAAAACAAACTCGTACCATGGTAATAAGAATTAGAATTCAACCCCACACACACAAATAATAAATAGATCATCAAAAGGCTATAACAGGTTACAAAGCAAAGTAGTGCTATACCATTAGGTTGCAATAAAGAATATTGGTAAGTCGATTAAAATAGTATAAGCATGAGAGCAAAATTTCTCCACTAATTATAAGGCCATAGCATGTTCCACTATTCTCGCTAAATCAAACAAATCAATGAAGGAATAAACACATTAAAACGGAGAGCTGCATTATTGTTCATGGTTTTCTGCACTGAAAGCTCACATATCAGGTTAAGATTACCCAGCAAACAACCACGGTAAGGTTGTTCATTAAAACAGCAACAATATGTATCACAATTGTTGCAAGCAAAATGTGCACCATAGTATGTCGGTGTTATCCATGCTGCTTGGTCACGCTCTATGTCCAGCCATGGCAACTACCGCGACCTTGCCGCCACCGTACGACATCCCCTGTCCAGGAGTACACCAGTCACCCCATGCCAGCCGAGATCCTCCAAGTCTTCTCTGTCCAGGTGCAGTCATCGTGAAAGGACCTCAACTAGTGGCTCGCTGTCAATCTCCCCCAAATCCCACAAGAGCTCCAGGAAAGTTTACACTTTTTGCACATGTGCAATTGAGAGTCACTCATCTTGCTAGATTAGGCTATCTATTGTCCATACCTAGGTCCTTTAAATTATTGTATTTTTCTTGGCTGCATAATGGATTAACAAGTTTAATATTTGTCCTCTAAAACTGCCAGACGCAGGCTGACATATCTATTGTGGTCGTCCAAATTATAAACTGCAGCCATGATGTTGAAATCTCATTTCGTTCCATCATGTGAGCAATGCTCTGTTTTGGACAAAGGTCGGTCTTGATTTGTACAGAGTAGTTTTTCCTTTTACGTGCTTCATTGGCTAGATGGGAGGGGCGCTGCATCCCCTAAGTGAACCCCGAAAAACTTGCTTTAAGGTTGTAGCTCATAGTTATTTGTATATTGTAATCTCTCGCCGGCTTGCTTGTGCACTTAAAAAAAAACTGCACGACAATGCACAGCAAGATCATTAATGGTGGCCTCAACTCGCTATGCAAATCATATAGCACATTTATAGGACAACAAAATGACAATAATCATGGGAAAACATACCATTACCAAAATCAACCCCAAATCAGCACTCACTTCTGTGTCTATCTATCAGACTACTTGGAACTGAACTGAATGTAATTCATACTTGGAACCAAGAATATAGAAAAGCAAGATTAAGTGTTACTCCCTCCGTTCGGAAATACTTGTCGGGGAGATTGATGTATCTAGATGTATTTTTGTTCTAGATGCATCCATTTTCATCAAATTCTTCGACAAGTATTTCCGGACGGAGGGAGTATGATTTAGTCCTCAGTTGCCCATGTGCTCTCCTTCCAACTTCGTCGTCCTACTCCCGTGTGTAGTCTAAATTTGCCTACTGGTTGCTACTTCCCCCAACCCCTAAGTGAATACTAAAAATTATAAGAGGATAAATCACAGATCTAATATTACCTTGGTCAATAGAGTCCTGGAACTGGGTAAAAAGATCCTGACGAAACTAACAAGAGTTTTCATAGTTTCTCTGTACTTTTCATGTCTGGTTGGCTACTACTCACAGTTCTGGCTTCGATTAAATAAGCCCCATCAAAGAATACCAATTCTTGGAGTAGATCTGAAAATAAGATCGTCGGAATCCTCTATAACAAAACCATATGACATAATTCTTTGTGCAAGAACTGAAAAAACAAGTATTACATGTTCTAGCCTTTTGTTATGTGGCTACTAGAAGGAGGGCACGAGAGGGCCGGCCGGGGGCCTTTTTGCCCACGGCCGGGCATAAGGAAATGGATTTCCTTCTTAATTCTTGCTTGATTAGATTGATACATCTCCTTCCCTTATATAAAGAGGTTTACTTGACTCCTAAGCAAGCAACCCTTGTCTCTAATTAACCCTAAAACTAACGGGCTATACCGCTAGCCCAGGCCCATTAGGCCCATTACATACTCTAACACTACATCCCACTTGGACATGCAGCTTGTCCTCGAGCTGCAACCTAACCAACTTATAACCATGACTCGACGCAACACAAACCTAACACCTAAAAACAAACCTTTTACATCTCGGCTTGTTTTATTACTCTCAACCTGAAATGGACTGGGACGCTTTTATTTTGGACCCCTGAACATAAAGTGGACACCATCCGCACGTCGGACGTGCACGTGTACAACCACCTGGATTCCATGGACACCATTTGGACAAAAGGAGTGCATGTGTATGGCCACCTGGAAGTGGTCGCAAGAGCGACAAGCAGAGGCGCCCTCGCGGTGGCCGGCGGCGGAATGCAGTGGTGCTACGCGGTGCGCTCCTGTTGGTGACACCATGCCTTCTCCCTGCCGAACGACTGTTGGGCTACACCGCACAGAGAAGAGTGGAGGGATTTCAATGGAGAATGGCGAGGAGGGGTGTGCCCCCCAACCACCGATGTCGCAGACTTTGAGGTCGTTGTCCGTGGGGAAAACAACATGCCCGCTACCCGTGGGGAAAACCGCATGCCCAAGATCCCCGACGTAGAGGACGAGATCGAGGTCCTTTGTGCAGCGAAGCGCAACTGGGAGGAGCGGCAGCTGCAGACCACGCATCTCCCGCACACGTCGACGCGCTAGGAGGCTGCACGCAGCAGCCTGCAGCCTCACCGTCGCCGACACGTGGCGGGTAGCGATCCAAGCCGAAATCGGTGACGGCGACAGGGGGAACTTGATCTGCTGGATGAGAACGCCCTGGGACGGCGGCGGGGCTGATGGGAACGAGGTCGTCGCAGTCCCGTCGTAGGGCATCCCATACTGGTACGAGATGACCGGCGCGGTGGTCGCGTCTGAGGGCGGCGGCGGCGGGGGTAGCTGCTGTTGGTGTGGCAGCGGAGGAGGTGGCTGCTGGGGATGTGGCTGGGGTGCATAGGGCCCGACGAGGAAGGCCCTGATGCCCGCCACGGCCTGCCGTAATTTCAGGATTGCGGCTGTCATCTACTCCGGGGTGAGGACGAGGGCGGACGGCGCCGGGGCAGAGGGTGCAATCGCCCCTGAGGACGCCAGCACGCCCAATGCCGGCGCGCCTGCTGTGTGGGGCAGCAGCGCCGATGAAGATGCTGGTGGCGGCGGGTAGGTGTGCGGCGGCGGCGGATGGGAAGAACTCGGTGGAGGGTTGGACATGATCGAATCCGGGAAAGCTGATACCAGATTGTTATGTGGCTGCTAGAAGGAGGGCGCAAAAGGGCCGGTCGGGGGCCTTTTTGCCCACGGCCGGGCAAGAAGGAAGGGATTTCCTTCTTAATTCTTGCTTGATTAGATTGATACATCTTCTCCCCTTATATAGAGAGGTTTACTTGACTCCTAAGCAAGCGACTCTTATCTCTAATTACCCCAAGACTAACGGGCTATACCGTCAATCCAGACCCATTAGGCCCATTACGTACTCTAACACCTTTCTTGCTCAACACAGTCTCGGGCTTGTAAGATAAATGTTCTACCCGTCTTCTTGTATCTTATCTATTTTACTCCAACAATTACCTTCATAATGATCAGAAGAGAGTGTTACAACCACAATTTAAATCATGGCCAATTTTAATTTCTTCAGGAGATAAATGTAGAAGCAAAAGAAGAATGGGCACCAACATCTACTTACTTTTCCCAACGTCAAATCCCTTGAATAATCAAAATGTCAGCTCTCCACATCTCCATATCCATATGCATGTCACAACTCACAAGATTGATTACCTTCATGGTGATTTACATCTCCTCGGAGCTGTTGGCAGCCAAGTCCCCATAGTCCAGCATGAAGAAGATGATGAACATCTACTTGCAGCGCTTGGGCATGGGACATCTACTTGCGCCGCCCCAATCACGCTGCCAAGGTAGAGCTCCGTGCGGACCATGATGCCGTCGCGGTTGGTGGTGGCCAGCGACACACAGTTGAACATAGGCCCGACCACAGGGAGGAGCAGCGTCGGGGCCGATGACCACATGCACGTTCCACCCTAGGATCCAGAAAAGGAGGTTGCGCTTTGTGTCGCAATCGTGCGCAGGCCATGGGCCGTGTACATCTGTCCAGCTGCTGACGAGGGCAAGGCAACGAACGCCAACGGCTGCCAGGACTGCCACCTCCTCACCACCATAGCTGCTATACTCGGCCATCGATGAGCATCCCACCAGTCACCGCCGATGCGGCAATAGAGATGGAGCATTACGCTAGGGTTCAACAAGAAAGGAAACGAGGAGGGGTTGGTTTTAGCGTTAGGAAAGTTTGGTTCGCTACACATGGAAACAAATCAGAATTGTTGAGCCAGATGGGTGGTGGGAAATGCGAAGGCAAGTCCCGATTCTGGATATATGATTTATGTTGCATATGAGGAAAGTTTTGATTTTTCTATGACTTTTGCAAGGAAAAGTAGTGAGACGGGGAGGGATTTGTATATTAATGATCCGTAGATTTGGGTACGTGAGATAGAAGAACCGGAAGAAAACCAGTACGTTTGAAAAAAAATCGATACGGAAGGTGGGGTTACGCTAGGGAAAAATCGGTGGGGGTGCTCCTTCAGGTGGGGGACGAACGAACTACGTACAAACACCTTCTTTACGAGTAGAGATTACTAGCTATACCCATGCGGCGGCACGCCGCGCCTCGTCGATACCTTACGTCACCGGACTAGTAGTAGTGGAAATGGATCTCTTATGCTACTACTAGTGAAAATGGACCTCTTATGCTACTAAGTAGTGGAAATGCATCTTTTATGCTATTAAGTGTTCAACTTCATCTTCTATTTTTTATATGTTATTTGTTAGCCTACATATATTATTTGTGTGGGATATTGGGCTTAGTGGCCCACTAGTCTCTGACCAAAGGCAACCCTAGGCCTACTAAAACCCAACCCCGTCCACCTGTCAATATAAACCCCCCCCCCCCCCACCCTTTCCCAGTGACTCCACCAGCCACCGCCCAAAAGAAACCCTAGAGATGGATCCTGACACGGGAGATGCCATAGAGGAGGAGGGGGAGGCTGTGGAAGTTAGGGCAGCAGGAGCACAGAGGAGGACGAGGAGGAGGAGGCACAGGCAGAGGGCACTAGAGGCGGCCCAGGATGAGCAGCAACAAGAGTTCAACCGTCGACTCTCCGACAAGGTTCTCGAGAAATGCAATGATGAAGAACTGGAGCTGATTTTCACTGGTGGCAGGGGAAGGACATTCATGCAAATCATTAGCTGGGCAAGGATGAGGGCAGTCATGGCTCCCCATCCTGCTACTAGGGCCAAGTGGGTTCATTTCTTCGAGCGTTATGACTGATGAATCTATGTATCTACCTTGCTATCTATCTTTCTATTTGTAAGTCTATTTGAGAGAGAGTTTTGGTAGTATTTGTGATATTTGGATGTAATCTATGAGACTATCTTTCTATCTATAAGATTTGGTAGTATTTGTGAGTTTTGGTCAGTGATGCACCATCAATTTGTCTGAATCAGCAACACTTGGTCAGTGATGTATATAATGTATAGTACCATATAATGCACTTGGTCAGCAGCACCATCAATTTATCAAGTGCTGAATCCACATACAGATAAATTGATGTTTGCAGACAAATTGAAGTTGCAGACAAGTGCGGAATCCACATACAGTACCATATTACAAACCAAATCAAATCCAACAGTATCAAGTACTTAGTGAGGCAGTGTTATTACAAACCAAATCAAACAGTGCACTTGCATACATAACCTAGGATAACAGAGGAGTTCAACCACTTCAGCTAGTTACCACTTGCATAAAAGTAATCTCTCAGCCTCCCAGATGGCTTCCTGACCCTCTTTGACCCATCCTGCACAGCACTTGTAGAAGATTGTCTAGGAGCAATGAAAGATACGTTGCCAGCTCTATTGGCAGCAGCTGACCTGGTGTTCTTTGCTGGAGAAGACCTTGATGACCTGGTGTTCTTTGCTGGAGAATACCTTGATCCATTGCCAGAAATAGTTGTGCTCTTCTTCTTGGGAGGTGGTACTGGTGTTGCAGAAGAGGTCTTGGTCCTGCTCTTCTTGAGAGGTGGTGGTGCTGCTGTTGTAGCCTCTATTTTGGTGCTCCTCTTCTTCTTGGAGGCTGATGTTGTAGCTGGTGCTGCTACTGATGTGGAAGCAACCCTCTTCCTTGACCTAGAAGCTGTCTGTGTTGACTCATTTGTTGTTGGAGGAGGAGTTGGTGCAGGTGCAGAGGTAGTAGGTACCGTTGGTGGCCTTTGTGCAGTTGCAGCCATTAAAGAACCAGCCTCAGAGTAGTTAGCTCTATTTTCCTACACAAGAATATTAGTTAGAACTATTTTCCTACAAATGAAATCAATGTAACAATGCAATGAATGTAATAATGGAATGAATGGGCATACCTTGTGCTTGTTCAGCCTCATCTGGAACTTAGGTTTCAAACGGTCACCACAATTGTTGATCCTGTGCCCATGCTTCTTGCAGTTGATGCATGTCACTGTACCAATCCTAGAAGTATCCTTTTTAGCTGGCACCTCAAACAGGCCTTTCCTCCTGGCAGTTTGTTTTTTACCTTTCTTTTCTCTAAAAACAGGGGAAGAAATATCATCACCAGGTGTATGAGGCCAATGGTCAGGACCTGGCACATGGAATATTATGTGCTTATATGTTTCACAATACATGGGTTTCTTGAAGAAAGCAGAAACATAGTCTTTAGGGTGTATCTTCACTTTCTGCATTGCAGCAATGGCATGACTGCAGGGGACAGCTGTCATGTCCCACCTCCTACAATCACATGTCTCATTGTTCAAATTAACACAATATGTGTTTTGAGAGCTACTTGTGACCTGCCATATGCCTGGCCCTGCCATGTATGCTTCACAATATTTAGCCCACTTCTTCCCCTCTTCTAAAATCTCTGAATAAGTAGGTGTGATTTCCCATCTGCATGTCTCTCTCTTCTCTCTAATCTTCTGAAACTTAATCATCAACTTTGTTTTTATGCCATCTAACATAGTCCTGATTGGCTTGTTCCTAACATCCAATATCATTCTATTGAAAACCTCACTAAGGTTGTTTACTACCAAGTCTGTTTTGCACACAGTGTTCATTTTATACCTAACCCATGTATGCTCTGGTATCTATGACAACCACTGCCAAGCTTCTAAACTTTCTTTTTTCAAATTCTCCATGCCTAAATCATGACCATGTTTGGTAAAGGAATAGGCAGCCTGATCTAAATGTTTCTTAAGTTCCTCTCCTCTAAAACCAGCAGATTGGAAATTGTCATAAATATGTCTAAGACAAAACCTTTGTGGAGAGTCAGGGAATACGTCATTTATTACATTCAACAATCCCTGTTCAATGTAGTGTAATCTTAAGTGTTACTACTGAATAACATTTTACTCATGGCAAATGTAAAGGCAAATGTAAAGACTAGGTTCAGAACAATAACTTCTGCCTGTCACACATAATTGTGTATTTGCTAAACTTATTGCCAGTTCCAATGACTGTTCTCAATTGTGTGAGAAACCATGTCCAGCTGTCTGTCTCTTCCTTATCAACAACACCAAAAGCTATTGGGAAGATGTTATTGTTGCCATCCCTCCCTGTAGCTGCCAATATCTGCTGACCAGTGCTTAGCTTGATGAAGCAACCATCCAGACCTGCTAACATGATAACATGAGTGCCTAATTACATCAATGTTAAAAAATCATATACATTTCTGAATACTTACCTATAAATGGCCTGCATCCATTAGAAAACCCTCCTTGCATGCAAACAAGCAGTAAAACATATAGTGAAACGTTGGGGCAGGAGCTGGGTTTAGTGGGTCCTCATGTGTTGTTACTATGCACCTACTGCCAGGGTTAGTATCTAGCACACACTGAAGGTAGTCCCTTATTCTGTGATACTGGAGTTTGTGATCTCCTCAACTGCTTGCTTCCTTGCCCTATATGCCAAGCTTTTAGGCACATGCACACCAAACTTCTTCTTTGTGTATGACATAATTGTGTCAACACCAGCTCCAGGGTTGGATCTGACTGTATCCTCACAAACCTTAGCAACCCAACTGACTGTCACCTTTGTGTTCTCTCCACTTGCTCCACAAGTGTGATCCAGGTTCATCCTCTTGATACTGAAAGTTGCCTCATGAGCTATCTTACAGGCAACTATGTAAAACTCACAACCAAGTTTTCTCTTAGAGAACCAAGCAATGACCCTAGTTGGTTCATTTCTGTGATACTCAAAATTCCTAAGAGTCCTCGCATGAAAATTTCTAAGTGCTTCTCTGAACTCAACTACATTTTCAAAGCACAAATGCATTGAAAACTGCTCATGTGCATCAGGCCTTTTGGATCATACCATCTCCTCTCCTTCTTCTGCTTCTTCCTACTCTTCCTTCCAGATGGCAGCCTGGGAGCATCCTCTTCATCACTTATGCCAAAATCACCTGGAAAACAGTACTCATCAGCTTCAGGGACATAATCTTCAAACTTGATGTGCTCAGGCTCACTGTGAGACTTGCTAGTTGGGCCAGGTTTTCTAACTGGCTTAAGCTTTTTGGCTGCTTTTGTAGTTACAGCAGCAGGATCCTCTACTTGTTCATCTTCAGAAACAATTGGTTCTTCCTCCCAAAACTCAGAAGGTTCTGAGTTAGCTGCACAAAAGTGCTCTGCAGTATCAGTGCCAGCCTCATCTTCACCCCTACACCAAGCTTTGTAAGAAATTTTCTCCCCTCTATAATCACCCCTAAAGTACTCAAAATCTGAAGATGATTTATCATCTTCAACTTCATCTTCTTCCTCTAGTACATCTTCATCTTCTTCTTCATCTGCTTCTTCTTCTACATCTTCTTCTTCCACAACTGTTTTCCCCTTGTTCAAATTGCTGCTTTGTTGTGTGTTCATGTAGGGCTCATCAGGGGTTAAAGCTGGCAAACTAGCATTAGAGGCAGGGTACAGAACACCTTCTTGTGAAACTCTGTAAACAACAGGTTCACCAACATGATCAATGGAGATCTGTTCCTCAAGCATGATGTGATCCATATTAGGCTGGGATTGGATCAGTAGCTTTTCTGACACTGATGTTCAGTACCTTCTTATCAACAAATAAGTCATGCATTTCCTCTACTGCCTCCTCACTATCTAGGGCCACCACCCCCTCCAGCCCCTTTCCCTCTTCCTTTACATAAGTCAGAAATGCATCCATTCCATAGCCCTCCAACTCAACCAATGCTAATATGGTCAGATAACTGATATCTGAGGAAACTGAATACTTTTTCTCCATATTATCTGTTCCTTGAAAATGTAGCCTCAAGTCCCAAATCTCATCATCTAAGCTGTAGGATTAAATTGACAAACAATTATTTTTAAGTCACTGAAACTTAAAACAATGATCAAATGCACTGAACATTACTGAACTTTCTTCTAATTACAGTGAATGCAGTGACCAAATGCACTTTCTTCTACAGTGACATAACCAATAAAATACAGTAGCATGCCAAGAACAAACAATTACTAGCCCTAGTTCTAATTTGAACTAAAGGACCCAGAAATTTTAACTAAAGGACCCAGAAACATTGACCAGTGCTTACCTCACTCCACCAAAGGACGAAGCCCAACGGTGGCCGCTTGCTGGATCAGCGTGGATGCACTTCGCCACTGCCCTAGCCGCGCGGACTGCCGGATCTGAGCTCGCCGGATCCACCTGAGCCGTGGGCGGTGATGGCTGTTGCGACCGCTGCGCCGGGAAGCTCGAGCTGCCTAGCCATTTGTCCACCTCTGAGTGTCCACCGCCCTCCTGGCCGGTGCCGCCTTGGCTCAATAGCTCGCCGGCGACGACATTTGGCTGCGTCACCGCCATCGCCCACCTAGGTCACTGCGGGGGAGAGGAGGGGGAGTGAGAGAGTGTGTGGCCCGACCGCCTACTTTGGTTCCGACCGAACCGGCCTGGCTAACGGCCGTCAACTGCCGCGCCGTGAGCGCGCGTGGCCACGTGGGCTGACAGATGGGCCCAATCCGTCAGGAAAACGGTTAAATCGCTAGTCACCGCGGGTTTGGTTTTTTTGAAACAGTCGTCCGCTCGTTTGGTAGCTTTCTAAGAAAAATTAAAAGTTGATAGTTTTTTGGAACCCTAGCCTGTAGAGTGTAAATTCACTTATTTTGCTCTGTATATAGTCATTTGTTGAAATCTCTAAAAAGACAAATATTGAGAAACGGAGAGAGTATATCCTATCATGCTCTATAAGCGCTAGTTACATATATAGAACAATATATGTCTAATTTAGGAAAATAACGTTGCTTGCACACATAATTACCAATACTACTTGTACTTGATCCACGTTTTCTCCCGGCTGCTTGCACGCATGACGCATGAAACTGCAGCAAACATGAAAGAAGAAAAGAACCAAGAGAGAAAAGGTGAACCTCCATCTCTTAGAAAAGGTTCTCTCAGGAAATCACGGACACCGATTCTCAAAAAAAAAAATCACGGACACCATCCAATACATGCACGGGCGATTGGAACCCCGAGAGTTAGCTACCCAAAAAGTGTCCCCGGCCAAATCCTGCAGTAATACACATGTCTATCATATAGATTACTCTATTTGAAGGTCAAAAAAAAAAAACAAAAAATGAACAAAACAGAAACTCAGCAGCAGGTTATATTTCAAACACTCGGTCTCCTATACCCTGCCCATGGGTTCAAGTTCAACGATGTGGCAAATACATGCATGGACAGGAACAACGAACAGATGCAATGAAGCTACTTCTGATTCATAGTACCATCTAAAATCTGTTCTAGCATACATATGCGTTAACAGATATGCACGTACATGGTTAGATTCATTCGCACGATGCAAGAACAAAAGAAAAACCATCTACAAAATGAAAGAAGGGAGTGAGATATCTCCTGGCGAGATGCGCACAGCACAGCGGCAAGCCACCGCCTCGGGTGAGGAGGGAGCTCCGTGTTTCTGCAACCCAGATGGCCTCGCGTCCTCGCCTAGCAGTGAAAGGAAACGGCGCCGCCGCCGCTACATGGAGAGAAAGAGTGAGGAGCGGGATCGCGTGCATGTGAGATTGTGGGGAATTTCCGCCAAGTGCCTAATTCTCGTGAGTGAAGTCTATTTTAAACCTTGAATTCATGCGGTTAGTCGGGATCAAACCCTAACCTTTCAATCCCTGAAATCTGTACCCTGTACTTATAGATCCCGGTCTATTTTAACCCTGGATCCGGTTATGCCAGTTTGGTGTGCTGGGAAAATATTGATCCCGGCCAGGATTATTCTCTTCTCTCACTGAGTACATGGGTCCACTTGTCATATTCATCTTCTGCTCATTCTCTTCATCTCTCTCTGTAGGAATCACAATGCTGAGGCCAGAGCCAAGCGAGAGCCACTGCCATGCGTCACTCCAGCGCCGGCGTCCACCGCGTCTCTCGCGTCCCGGTTCGCGCCACTCCGGCCGGTCCGGCCACCTCGTCTTCCGCCCTGGTCCCGTCTTCCTCTCTGGCCCCGCCGCTTGCTGCTGCCATGGCCTCCAGTCCCAGATCTGTTTCCTCCACGGCCCGACCGGTGGGAGAGAGGCCGATTGTTTCCGGGCTGGGGATCTCGGAGGGCTCGGCGGAGTCCGACGTCCAGCCGGCGGTGGAGTCTGCGCTGCGGCCGGAGGCCTCTGCCGCGGCGTGGGAGCGGCCACCTCCGTCAAAGAAGGAGCTCTGGCGGCTCCGCCATGGCGAGGGGAACCAGGCGGGTCCCTCCAGGGCCAGGCATGGTGGACCGCCGCCGCTGCGTGTGGAGGTGATCCCGGAGTTGAGGGACAAGTGCTTCAGGTGTCTTGAAAAAGGCCACTTTCGTCATGACTGCACCAACCTGGAGGTCTGTTTCCGGTGCGGGATGCCTGGCCATGGCTCCCGTGACTCCAAGCGACCCAGGAGCCCTTCCTCTGCCGATGAGCCCATGCGTGAGACTATCACCAAGGTGGCTCGCCGCGCCTCCCCGCGGGTGAGCCCGGATCGCCCGGTGGCTCGCGCGCCCCCAGGCTCCAGGTCGCCATGGAGACGGATGAGGGCAAGTCTGAAATCTGCGTGGTCCGGCGTTCGCAGTCCACGGAGGAGCTGGAGCGTCGGTTGGGCTTCGCCATGGTCGCCTACGTGGGCAGTGCTCGGCGGAGACTGGCACCACAGTGTGCACTACAAAAAAAGACACATCCGTGACATTTTGGGCTGAACGAAAAAAATTTCTGTCATACATATGACACTTCTATGACGATAATTGTGACAAAACCCGGTATCATCATAGATGTTGTGGGCTCCTACTTCTATGACAAAAAATCATGACAGAAAATGGGCTTTTCGTCCTGGGCGGGCCGGAGATGCAGCTCCATGACATTCTTTGGGCCGTACATGACGGAAAAACCCGTGGTAGAAGCGAGGGGAAGGAAAATTTCGGGGAGTTCCCGGTTACGGTGGGAGGTCGCGGGGGCCGAGCGATGCGTGTTTCTCTCGTACACGTGCGAGGCGTTGGCTCTAACTAAACCCGAGCGAGGCGTTGGGCTCTAATCAACCCGGCGATTGCAGACTGCAGAGCTACGCGTTCTCGAACCCGGCGATCGATCGATGGTGTTAATCGAACCCGATCGGCGATTCTTCGCTATCTGCTGCTAATCAAGCCGATCGATTGGATGAACAGTGGCGTTGGGTGGGCGGGAGGGTTGGATGAACGGTGGCGGTGGCGTTGCCTCCGGATGAACATGACCTGTGGTGTGGAGGCGGGATGAGCAGAGAGCGGTGGAGGGGTGGCCGTGGAGGGGTGGTTGAACAGGACCCCATGGTGTGGAGGGCTGGATGAACAGTAGACGGTGGAGGGGTGCCCGTGAAGGGGTGGCTGAACAGTAGCCGGTGGAGTAGCGCGCGGTGGAGGCTGGATGAACAGGAGCCCGTGGAGGTTGGAGGAGGTCGACGGTGGAGATGAACAGTATCCCGTGGAGTCCCGTTTTGCGGTACGCCACACCCCTCTCGATGAACAGGACCCCGTTTGACCGTGGCGCTCCAACACAAGTCCGTTTAAATCCGCTTTTGCGGTGCGCCACACCCTCCCGATCAACAGACTTCCGTTTCGACCGTGGGACGTCCGTTTAAATCGCTTTTACGGTACGCCACACCCCTCCCGATCAACAGGACCCCCATTTCGACCGTAGGAGGTCTGTTTCCTCCGTTTTGCGGTACGCCACACCCTTCCCGATCAACAGGACCCCCGTTTCGACCGTAGGAGGTCTGTTTCCTCCGTTTTGTGGTACGCCACACCCTCTCGATCAACAGGACCCCGTTCCAAACGTAGGAGGTCCGTTTCCTCCGTTGTGTGGTACGCCAGGCCTCGTTTCCACCGCCTGTTCCGTCCAAGCCCTCCCGATGAACACGACCACGCATTCCATTCCGACCCAGCCGGTTGGCTCCCCATGAACACGACGACGACGCTGTTTCTCCGTTCCGACCCAGCCATGTACGTATGCGCGAGTAAGCGTTCGAGACCCTGCCCGTATTTACGTACGTGGCCGTATTTTCTTTCTTGCACCCTCGCTGATGTACGTACGTGTACATGCTATGTGCGCGCCTCTACTACGACACGTGCGCGCCTCTACTACGACACGTGCGCGCCTCTACTACGACACGTGCGCGCCTCTACATCGACCAGTATGTACATACACATTCGCGACCAAAATGACAATGCTACATACGCTTCGACCAGGTGGGTCCCGACTGTCAGGCACTTCCTTGCCTGCGAAGATGTAGCTGGTGGGTCCCAGCAGTCAGGGGGGCGAATCCTTTTTTTTCGCCCGGACGCACTTCCTTGCGTGCGAAGATGTAGCTGGTGGGTCCCAGCAGTCAGGGGAAACGTTTTTTTGTGAAATACGGTGGCCCGTCCGGTGGGTCCTTGCTGTCAGGTGGAGGAATAATTATTTTGCGCGTAATAAGGAGGCACGTCCTTGCGGCCGCCGTGGACCCAGCTGTCAGCCTCTCCACGCACAGTACTCTTCCGATGAAAGTCGGTTGTTGACCACATTGACCACGCCGCGCTGAGAGCACCACGCCGGTAGAGGACGGCGAGGACTAGGAAGGGGACGACGCGGAGCCGGGGAAGACGCAACAGTGGATGCCCACGCGAAGAGGAGTACGAGGGTTCACTGGTTCGGCTGCGGTGTGAGGCTGTCGTCGCCGCAGAATAACAGGGGGTGTGGGTGAGTAAAGGGATGGCCTGGCCAGCTGTGGGAGTAGTAGGGGGCGGTGAGGCCTCCGCGGCATCACAGCCGGCCACGGGAGGCAGGAGCATGCGGCACGACCGGCGTTGCTTTGGGCGGTTGGAGCACGAAGACCAGAGGTTGAAGAAGCACTACGGCCGTTGGATGGACATCGTACGGTCACTGGAGCTAGAATCGTTCATATTGACTAAGTTGACAAAGCCCTCCGTCCCCGTAAACTTAGTAGGCCCACAAGTCAGCCTCCCACCAAGGTGAGTCCCAGCTAGCAGGGGGAGTATTCATTTTTTTGTGCGTAATAAGGAGGCATTTCCGGTGGGTCCGAGCTGACAGCGGGGGGAACGTTTTTTCGTGAAATACAGAGACCCTTCCGGTGGGTCCCAGCTATCAGGTGGAGGAATCATTATTTTGCGCGTAATAAGGAGGCATTTTCCTGTGTGGGCCCCTACTGTCAGCCTCTTCCGATGGCTGTTGTTTGTTGACCATGTTGACCTTGCCGCGCCGAGAGCACAAACGGGGTGGACGAGGGCGAGGCCCAGGAAGAGAACCACCCGGAGCCGGCGAAGCCACCGCAGCAGATGCCCACGCTGAGGGGAGAACGAAATGCCGATGGTCGGCTGCGGGGTGAGGCTGGCGTCCCGGAAAATAACAGGATGTGTGGGTGGTTAGAGGATGGCTGGCGGCAAGATAGCCACCACGGGAGGCGGAGCGCAGCAGTCCCTTGGCGCTGGTTTGGGCGGCTGGAGCAGGAAGATCAGAGATTGAAGAAGCACGATGGCCGTTGGATGGACATCCAACAGTCACTGTTGTGTGTTGACTAAGTTGATAAAGCCTTGCGTACGCGTTAAAAAAAATTTAGGACAGCGTCATCGTCAACCTAGTAGGCCCAGAAGTCAGCCTCCAAATCTGTGGAAAACAGCATACAGCCCATTAGCCATTATTTCCAATAATTTACAACCCATTTGCTAATTCTTAAGGATATTTGAAGCCCATATTCTTTTTATTAGCATTACAGACCATATATTCTGGGCACTGCTAAAAAATTCAATGAAAATTTGCATATTTCGGTGGGGTCCGAACTCTTTTAATCACGAAATTTCGAGTCACGTTAAAAATAATATTCAAAAAATTATATCAAAATAAAATTCAAAAACCAATTCTCCGTAAAAAAATGAATGAAATTTAAAATCTTAACTAGCAAGATGCCCGTTCGTTGCACGGAACATGAAGATGCATTTGTATGAGTAGTTTATCTTGTGGGAGAAAAGATGATATTTTAATGTAATTGCCGGTTGGCTTTGGTTTTTATAAGAGTAGAGAGTAGAGAAATCCTGAAAAAATGATATTTTAATGCAATTGCCGGTTGGCTTTGGTTTAAAAATTTACAGCCAATTTCTTACAACTTATAGCCCGTTTTCTGGGGAAGCCCATTTCTTACTACTTACATCCCTCCTCGTCTTGAAAGATTTGCAGCCAGAGAGGCTGAGAAAAGCAAGTAGGCCTCGGTTTTGGTATTCTCCAAAAAAGAACTGGGCTAGCCAATTTCAGAAAGAAAAATATATCAACTGGGCTCGTCATGTGCTTAATAAAAGCGTAAGCGTGGGCTAGACGGGCCACAGCCCCCGCACAGCGCGCAGTTGAGCTCCGTCTCTGAAACTGAAAAACAACTGGGCGAGCTGCTGGGTCCCTGGTGTTATCCGCTCGTTGTGTAATTTTCTCGTTTATTGACTACATTGACAATGGCGTGGAACCTAGTTGTCAAACAATTAGGAGGAAGTATTTTTTGGCTTGTAATAACGAGGAACCTGCTTGCGAAATGCAATGACCCTGGTGGGTCCCTACTGTCAGCCTCTCCACGTACAGTCATCTCCTGATTCCTCTTGGTTGTTGACAATGTTGACAACGCCAGACGGCGGCGGGCACAGCGAGCTAACCAAGGCGGAGAACGATGGCAAGGCCTCCGACGGGAACGAACAGCAGCCATGGAAGATGCGGCAATGTAGTGGCATGTGGAGGGGAGTACGAGGGCAACAACATGCAAGTCAAGCATACAAATGGTACAAAAAGGCCAATGATTAATTGTTCATCAAATTTTTAGACAAAATATTGAACATGACAGTAACATCTAACTCAACCACTCTTTTTTGCAGTCACAAACAAATGGATCGGTCTGATCCATAAAATCAACATCATGTGCAAAAAAAATTATTTCAGGATGTCTACAACTTATTGTAAATAGAAGCCGAGCACGTTTAGAAGCCCATTTGTCCACCTGAAACTTCTTTTTTTGCTGTTCAACATGTTCGTCCGTGAGAAATCTCTTGCTGTAAAAATTAAGCCTCATGGACAATAGTAACCTCGCATTCAACAGGAAGAATGTGACAAAGCTTCTGTTTGCCTGGTTGGATGCATATCGTCCCATCGTTATTGTCCTCAAACGAATGTCATGAGAACTGAGAAAATCCTTGTGCTTATTACGCCAACGATTGGTTATATGTTTTTCTCCATGTGGTTCTGCCTAAATAGACATGAAGATTGAAAACAGTTAAGGTCTGAAAAAAGAGTATGTCGAAAGAACGACAGCTGAACAGTTAATTCTAGTACAATATATACGGGCTTTCAATGTGCATGAAATCATCACCTCTATGTATAAATTCTCCAAAGATCGAAAGCATCGCAGCAAGTCAATAATTATGTCCAGATCAAAACTATACATTCTGATATATGATCTTGACAGGATCCAGCAGCATTGATAGGCTATCAATGGACGAACTCTTCATTGAGCATATAACATAATATTAGTACCCAAAGTGTACTCCAAGATGATATAAAACTTATGCGCACAAATGAAAAATGCAGCATATGATTACAAATGTGTAGATGATAATATACGGTACCTTAAAAAGTGAGGAGCCAAACACCAACTCCTTGTGATTATTAAACGGGTCACGAATTACACCCAAGCTCTCCAGTTTGGGCGCAGAGACGACAGTTATTTTGGAAGGTGTATAACAATTATGAAGGAGCAACCTTTCAAGTGAAGGGGCATCTTCAATGATGAGCTGTTGTCCTTTAAAACAAATTCCAATGCTTTTAAGGTGAGGCAACTTTATTTGGAGACAACTGAGACCGATTTCTATTCCCAAAACAATCAGCAAGCGCTCCAGGGCAGGGCAACTGGAGTGGATGATGTTGTGCAGTAAGGCCTCCGACAGATAAACCACCACAAGCGAAAGATTTTTAGCAGTGGGAGTCGAAGCATTTGTACCAGATCGTCTGGTAGATGGCACCGGGCAAAGGTGGCGGTGTGGAGAGAGGAGGAAAACCGCGATATGGACAACGGTGGTGTGGGCACGAATTCTTGGTATGTTCGTGGTATGAAACTTTTGTGGTAATGGTAGAACTCAAACTGCTGGAGTTTTCCGAATTCAGGGGATGTCAGCCAAGCGTCCACCTTGCCGGGTATGGACAGCAGGTAGCTTGTCGGGATGCAGAGGCATTGAACGGGGCCCTGCTGGTGAGAAGAGACGATGGCTCTGATGATATCAAATTCAGGAAGGATGATGTCGGCGACGGTCGAGATTGAGGAGCGCGGTGCGCCATAGAGGGCGCCACCAAGTTGAGAGGACTTGTGTGCGGCAGCAATCCTTGGTGGGGAGAAGCGAGATGATCTCCTCAAGGATGAGGCCCGGGAGATCGCTGATGCGGTCCACCGAGATTCTACAGTTCCTCGGATCCGGGTGGGGGCTTGCCGCTTCTCCCAGCCACGGGTGCAGGATCTACAACCGGCGTCGCCACTGGCGGGAGCCTCATCTTCTTGGCGCTGGGGCCAGCCGACTCCATTTTCCTTGTGGGCGTCGCGCCGAGCTCATGGGTTTGAGCAGAGTAGCCAGAGACGAGCCTAGTGGCAGTGCGAGTGGGGAAGAAGGAGGGCTGGGGATTTCTGTGGGAGTGGAAGAAGAGGAGCAGGCGTTTTCTGTACGAGTGAGGAAGAAGGTGCGCGGGGTTTTCTGGACGAGTGAGGAAGATTGGGGAGTGGGGGGAATTGAGTGGGGAGACGGAAGCGGGAGATCGAGCTGTTCGTGTTTATAAGGCCTGCTGCACTAACTACTCGCTTTTTTCCCAAGAATCGCTCTCTTCTTTTGCGTTGCTGCATTGGAGCTGGCGCATGGGCTTGGCTGACTGGCCATGCATGCAGGATGCATGTGCCCGCCGGCCACTGCATGCGCCTAGTTTGTTACTAGGCCTATTTAATAGGGTGGTTATGGAGTAAATTAAGGAGATTTATTTTCACTGTGTGCATCCACCAAATTAGAGGATGGGGTACTGGATGCAGACACTCAGATTAAACTAACATTCAGAAGAACAAAAGTTCAGCATGTCTATGCATCTCAATGATTCACCATACTATAACCAATATACAAAGCTGTGAGAAGATGTGGAAATAAAGAAAATCGGTCGATGCTTCTCTGAGCAAAGAGCCTCCCTGCGCACGCATTAATTTCCTGGGCATGCTTGTTTCTTCTCAATGTTGCGAGAACTTTGAGCATGTTGGCAACTCCACAGCTAGCTAGCTGCCTCATCTTGCAATTGATGCTGACACATTTGCAGCAAACACATGAGGCAATAGAGATGACTCAACATGGGTCCATATTGTGCAGTTCCCCTGATATCATATTCATTGTCCTGAATCTGAAAAGATAGGAAAACAGTAGCTATACTTAAACGGTGTTGCAAAACAGTAGCACATATCAATAGCTCGGCATGACAAAACACGATGATCTGGACGAAGGGGATACTGACCTGCCTGAGGAAGATTACATATAATTTCAGAAGTCCTTGGTTGATTTCCACCTTCGGCTACACTGCTTGTTTGCTCCTTCACACATGACAGGATCGTTCCCCACTGCATTCAGCAAGTCAACGTACGAATAAGCTAATTTCATCTTGCGGTGATCATTGTACCTAGTTACAAATGTAGGAACCCTGGAGCACCATGAGGTTAGCTGACAACAGGTAGATGCAGCCATATAAATTTTGTGAGGTGCTACCAAAATTGAGGTTTGTATCCCTTCCCTTATGAGAATTCTTCTTGAAGTTGGTAGAATGTGACGGCTTGTTCTTTGCATCAAACTTGCCTTTCCCCTGAGATTTGTTCTTGTTGTTTTGGGGCTGGTTGGGCTGGAAGTTCTTCTCGTGTACCATGTGGGCACTACAAGCTCCCTCAAATTCCGAGCACGTGTGTCTTTTGCTCTCGCCTTCTCCTCAAAATCAAGAGTGCTAATGAGATCCAAAACAGAAAACTCATGTCTCTTGTTTTTCAGAGAAGTAGAAAAATTGTTCCACGAAGGTGGAAGCTTGGCAATGATGGTCCCAAACAAATTTGTCCCAACAACACACACTTAAAGTACTAAAGTTCCTTAGAGAGAGCGTATCTCATGAGTCTGCTGAACAACAGAGCGCTCATCACCATCTTGCAGTCCAAATTGCTCCATGACGTACAACTCGTTGCCGGCCCGAGGGCCCAAACGTGGCCTCGAGCGTAGCCCACATGTCTTTGCCGCTGTCAAACGACATATATGAATCCACAATGGAATCGTCAAGAACACTCAGCAGAGCGGCTTTGAAGAGGGTATCCATGTTACGAAAAGCTTCTGCTGTAGGATTAAGATCGCCCTCGAGCTTACCCTTAGTGGCGTCATAGCAGTACATGATCTGAAACCAATATACTGCTCTTGTGCGCCACCTTTTATATTGCACCCCCTTAAAAGTAGGCGGCTTCAAAAGCGCAGCAAAACCACTCAGAGTAAATTGCCTGTAATCAGGTTTTTGGATTGGATTGTTGAATATATGAGCAATTTAGTATGAGATTTAATCCGAATCAGCAGTAAATAGATCATGACGAAAATTGCAAACATCAAAGTAATGATGCGGACTAAACCAGAGGACAGAATCACATCTTTGTCTGTGGAGCAGAACCGATGTGGTTGATGTTGTCACTCATGTCGTTGATGAAGAGGTTACCGAGGTCGGGGAAGAAGGTTGTCGTTGAGGAAGTCGTCGCTGGCAGTAGTCACAGGAGTGTGCTCCCCAAAAACCTGATCGCCCCTCTCCCGTACAGGATCACGAAAGGCGGGGCTCGGAGGACTGCCGTCCCTTCTCGCGGTGCACGCCAAAAGGAGGGCTGGAGAAGAATTGTGTGGTGGCGCTAAGATCTGGAATGATGCGAAACCATATGATACATCGGCGGCTAGGGTAGAGCATGTCAGGTCGGTCGTGCGAGTATAATAGTAGGCCTTTGGGCCCCCAAACCCCACGTCCAAGTCAATAATAGCTCCAAAAAAAAGTCAATAATAGCCCCACCAAGGTTTGTCTCAAAAATAATGGAGTAATTAAGGCGTCCATTAGTCCCTTTAGTATAAATACAATATCATTAATAGTGGCCCCACATTTTGTCTCACAAAGTATGTTGGAGTACAACCGGCTACACGTTTACAATCCGCTTCTCTTCTCTCTCCTTCAACTCAGCACAAATACTATATTTAAATCCTTATAGCCTGCTTATGTCATCTAATTGTAGTACTTGCTCTAAAGTTACTATCCACTGTGTAGTCTGAAATGCCGGGCGTGCAGCGGGCGGTGCCCTCGGTCGGCCAGCCCGCCAACGGCGAAGCGGTGAGAGGTCGCGTCGCCGACTTGCCATCAATGTGGGCGGCGGGCTCACCAAGGCCCAGGCGGGAAGCCTTGAGGGGGGGAGGGGTTTTTGTTGGGCCAAGAAGGTAAGAAGCCAACTTGGGATCGGTCCGGACGGGGAAATATCATGGAGAGAATTCCTTATTTGGCCCTTTCTTAAATTTTGCTTCCTTTTTTGGCCCTAAAAAATATCATTTCCCCTTTTTGACACACAATTTTTATTTTGTTCCCTTCATGACACTTCCGTCAATTTTGGCACATAACAGTGTTAAGTCTAACATGAAAAGACCATTCTACCCCTGATATATTATAGGACTAAAATATGTTTTGTCTTTTGACTACATGACTAGTGAAACCAAATCTACTATTTCAGTATCACGTAACAGATTTGAGCTCACCAGATTCCCACAAAAAAAAGATTTGAGCTCACCGGACATCTCATGCGCACTCGTTTTACCAGTTGATGTATAGTAATTCCGTTGCATTCGGTTTACCACTTGCGAAGCCAGCCGAAATGAGACAGGTTAAGAGTGACCGTGTAGTTTAAATAAAAAAGGGAAGCTGTAACAAGCACTGATCAGTGTACGTACGACCCTGCAGTTGGTGTGTTGGTGCGTATCTGTCCGGCACCGACGAACAAGTAGATATTGTTGGCGTTCTGCGCAACAAGCGCGGGCGTGGTGTTGCCGGAGCCCGGAGGTGAGTGCCTGGTTGGCGACGACGCCCTTGGTCAGGAGGGCCCAGAAGTAGCCAGCTGCTAAGCCTGCCACGTAGGCATAAAATATGATGTGGCACCAATAAACTAAGCACCAATGCATTGAAGATCAAAAGAGTGTACTACTACTTTTCTATTCTGTGGCCCACCTTTCATTCTCACAAAGTGCCTCGGAGCACGTGCTAGAGCTGGCTCTTCACGAAGAGCCCGCTTACCTTCTCTCTCCTCTTCTCTTTCCTCTAACTAAGCAGAAATATACTAGTTTATTCCTTATAGCCCGCTGACTCAGCTCTATTGTACTACCTCCGTCCTGGTTTATTGGTCCCCTTCGTATTTAGTGTCAAATTTTGACCATAGATTTAACTAATAAAATGTCAATGCATGTCACCAAGAATTATACGATTGAAAACTATGTTCCAATACGAATCCAAGGATATAATTTTTTATGACATGCAATAACATTTTATTAGTTATATTTATGGTCAAAATTTAACACAAAATATGAAGGGGGCCTATAAACCAGTGCGGAGGTAGTACTTGCTCTAAGCACATCTAAGCACTTACTAGCACCCCCTTAACCGTGGACCTTGACGGTGTACGTCACCTTGTGTCTCATAATTTTCCTCGTCATCATCTGAGTCCTAGAAGATCTCACCCACATCATCATTAGCATGCAGCCGCCTTGATAGACAACGTGCGCAGAAGGAGTAGAGGCGACTGGGGACGCACCACCACCACGTTGTGGGCACTCCGTATGTGCTCGTGTGTGTGCAACGTGCGTGTTTTTCTATCGGTGTTAGCGCTAAGGCCGAGGCTGCGGTCGTCTTCGTCTCCGACTAGTAGTTGAGCAACGACGGCAAAGAGGTGCTGCAAGAGATGCGTATCGCCCGTTATGTCTGAAGCCACGCCCGTAGCACGACGAACCGTACGTCGCCGCGGATGGCGCACGCCTCCATGCAGTCGAGTGTGTGCGCATGCATGTGTTATTCACGTGCATTCTACGGCCGAGCGTGTGTGCATGCACGTCTTGTGTACATGCGTTGTGTGCTCCATGTTGTGCGCGTATGTGTAAGTGCATCTAGTGCCCCTTAGTGATTTTGGTGTATTGAAGACTTATAGGTTAAGAAACTAATGTGTTTATGAGTGTACACAGGTCTATAAGTCTGTGAGGAGTTTGATATTTACAGTGAAAGTCGACCCCTAAAAATGAAGTTCTTCGACTGAAGACTTTGATATTCTGAAGACTTTGAAAGTGAAGAAATTGATGTGACCTTGAAGACTTGGTATCCATTTGAGGAACATGAAGCGTGAAGACTTTTGTTTTTGTAATTTCGTTTTTCTCTTTCTTCAGTCATAGGAAACACCGTACTGTTAAAGGGGGTCGAGAAAATACTAAGGAAAAATTTCCATGTGATGCTCAACTCAAAATCCTACACCTACCAATCCCTTGAGTGAAGCCTTTGGAAATCTCATACTGATTCGATCAATTTCTTGATGTGATGAGACGAAGTTCTTACAATCACGTTGAGAATTTATTCTGACCGAGGAGTTAGGAATTCGCCAAAGGCGGATTGCCTACATGATGAGGAACATGATAGCCCGAGGAATTTGAGATTCAAATTTCCGACCGTTCTTGTGTCTTGGCCGCCTGTCCCAAAATATCTTATCCACCTAACGGTCATATCATTGAAGGGCATTTATGTCTTATCATGTCGGGCTGCTCCCTAGGCTATAAATAGCCGCCCCTACAACCACTAGCGGTTGGCTGCTCCGAGAGAAACTTGACACTTGTCATTTGAGAGCAACCCATCCTCAGAGGACTTTGGCGAAAATCATCAGTGAGGAAAACCCAAAAACCAAACCCCTACAAACCCAAAGTGATTGAGCATCATCAAGAGATTGATCCTGCGTTGATCGGCGCTTGTTACCTTTGAAGACTGTGCTTCTTCCAAGCGGTTAGGCGTCATGGTCTAGAAACATCAAGAGGAATTGTGGATCGCCGAGTGACCAAGTCTGTGAAGGTTTGGAAGTCGCTGAAGACTTACCACGAGTGATTGGACGAGGTCTGTGTGACCTTAGTTCAAGGAGAATACGGTGAGGACTTGGTGTCCCGAGCTGCGTGCTCAGCGATCGGGTGTCCGGACTGTGTGTCCTCGAGTTTAAATACTCACCGCTCCAACCGAACGCATAACCGAGACAACAGCTTGGAGCTGGTCTACCAAATCATTGTCTTCACCAACCCTCTGGTTCTATTTCCTCAACCTCTCATTTCCTCATTCTTGTGTTGAGTGTTCATTCATATCTGTGTTTGAAGACTTTGATGAAGACTTTCTCAATTTCCTCGAGTTCAATTTCTTGATCTGTTTGTCTTCATCTTGTGCTATCCTGTGTTTACGCTTTCTGTACTCTTTGTTTGCCTTCATTTCATCATGATGACCATGCCCGCATTCTCTTATGCTTACTTCTGAGTACTTATTCTGCTGCAAGTAGTTCTTCGCAAAGGAATTTCCTCACCGGCAAATTCCTAAGTGAAGAATTCATAAAAATCGCCTATTCACCCCCCCTCTAGTTGATATAACGCACTTTCAATTGGTATCAGAGCAAGGTACTCCCTTGTTCTGTGTGATTTTGGTTTAACCACCTGGAGTTTTAGTTATGTCGACCGCAGGTATGAAGAAAGTGACATGCCCTATCTTTGACGGTCACGATTATCCCAAGCGGAAGGCCATGATGAGGAAGCGCCTCATGGCAATGGACAGCGAGTTGTGGACCGTCACTGAAATTGGTCTTATTGATCTATGCAAGACGGCGAACGCAGATGATATTCGCAAGTACACTCGACTTGACATCTTGGCGAAGGATATCATCTGTTCCTGCCTATCTAGAGATGAATTCAAGCGCATTATGCATCTTTGCAATGCGAAGCTTATCTGGGACCGAATCTCCGACGTCTATGAAGGTTATCGAATCCGTCATGATCCTTGGTTTGAGGACTTCAAGGAATCTCTCAAAACGATGACTTTCGAACCAGAATCATCATCTTCTGCATCATGTCTCATGGCAAAGGGTGTCGAGGATGATCAACCCAAAGCCACTGAGTGGGTTCTCGATAGTGGATGTACAAATCACATGACTGGTGACAAGAATCTATTGATGGATGCTCCCTTATCACCGTCTCATCTGAAGCATATCATCTTTGCTGACAAAGGCAAAAGTCAGGTATTGGGTCTTGGTAAGGTTGCGATCTCTAAGGACATACACATGGACAAAGTCATGCTTGTTGAGTCCTTAGGATACAACCTCATGTCAGTCTCAATGCTTTGTGATCTTGATATGGTTGTTATCTTTGGCAAGTATCGTTGTGTTGTGATTATGGAAGCGACAATTCCAAAGTCTTGAAGGCTTTAGGAGAGGAGACTTGTATATTGTTGACTTCTCTCTGGGACCACAACCAGCCGTGTGTTTACTTGCAAAAGCTTCGAAAGGCTGGCTATGGCATCGTGACTTGGTCACGCAGGCATGAGGAATTTGCAAACGCTTGCAAAGAAGAAGCATGTCATTGGCATTGAGAATGTCAAATTCCTCAAGGATCACTTGTGTGGAGCCCGTGAAGCTGGAAAAATGACCAAGGCCAAGCATCCAAATGAAGACTATCATGACCACTACTCGTCCCTTTGAATTGCTTCACATGGATCTCTTTGGTCCTAATCATTACTCAGCGAGTCACTAATGATGCATCTCTATATGGCTTTGTTATTGTTGATGATTACTCTCGTTACACATGGGTACACATTGTAACTTACAAAATGAAGTGCAGGAAGTCTTCAAGCGATTTTCCTCGAGGGCTTCAACTAACTTTGGTGTGAAGATCGGACACATCGGGGAGTGACAATGGGCCTGAGTTCAAGAATTCGGTCTTGATGCCTATCTTGATGAACTTGGTATTACTCATGAGTTATCTGCTCCCTATACTCCTCAAAGAAATGGCGTCATGGGCGCAAGAACAGAACTCTTGTTGAGATGGCTTGCCCTATGCTTGATGAATACAAAGCGCCTAGTCGTTTTGGATTGATGCAATTGATACGCGTGCCACATCATCAGCAGTATATCTTCACAAATTCTTCAAGAAGACTGCCTATGAACTCCTCACTGACAAGAAACCCAATGTGAGTTATTTCAAAGTCTTCGATGCTAAATGCTGGATTAGAGATCCTCATCACAATTCTAAATTTGCACCGAAAGCACATGAAGGTTTTATGCTTGGTTACGGAAAGGACTCGCACACCTCTGAGTTTTCAACATCGCTCTTCACAAGATTGTTGACATTGTAGATGTGCGGTTCGATGAAACTAATGGCTCGCAAAGAGAGCACCTACCTTCTGTGTTAGATGAACCAGCACCTGAGGAATCTATCAAGTTCAAGGCAACTGAGGATGTCATTCCTACTGAAGAATCTGCTGAAGAATTCATTCCTGACGCAAAGAACGTCGAGTGATGCACCAAGATAATCTTTGAAGACAATGGTCTTTGAGGAAAATGATCAAATTCCTCGGCGACAACCAGCTCATCCTCGCATTGCAAAAGAAGTACAAGTTGACAAGATCATCGATGACAATGAAGCGCCAGGTCCTCTCACACGCTCAAAAGCTTCACATTTATCTAACTTTTGTGGGCACTATGCTTTTGTCTCTATCACAGAGCCCACTAAGGTAGATGAAGCATTTCTGGAGCCTGAGTGGATTCAGGCCATGAAAGAAGAATTACATCATTTCAAACTCAACAATGTCTGGGAACTGGTCAAACGTCCAGATCCTCGCAAGCATAATATCATTGGCACAAAGTGGATCTACCGCAACAAGCAAGATGAAAATGGCCTTGTGGTGAGGAATAAGGCACGACTTGTAGCTCAAGGCTACACACAGGTTGAAGGAATTGATTTCGATGAAACTTTTGCACTGTTGCTAGACTTGAGTCTATTCGATATTACTTGCCTATGCTAACCATCACAATATCACTTTATATCAAATGGATGTGAAAAGTGCATTCCTCAATGGTAAGCTTGAGGAAGAAGTATATGTTGCTCAACCCCGTGTTTTGAAGATCCAAAGAATCCGACAAAGTCTTGAGACTCAACAAGGCCCTCTTTGGTCTCAAACAAGCCCCTGAGCGTGGTATGATACATTGAAGGAATTCTTCGTGAAGAATGGCTTCACACCAGTTCACTCGACCCTACTCTCTTTACTAAATCATATGATGGTGAACTGTTTGTGTGCCAAATATACGTTGATGATATTATCTTTGGCTGTACTGACCAACGTTATAGTGATGAATTTGCCTATATGATGAGTGAAGAATATCAAATATCTATGATGGGAGAGTTGAAATTCTTCTTAGGTCTTCAAATTCGACAACAACACAATGGCATATTCATATCTCAGGAGAAATACCTCAAAGATGTCCTGAAGAAATTCGGCATGCAAGATTGCAAAGGCGTCAAAATTCCTATGCCCACAAATGGCCATCTATGCAATCGATGAAAATGGTATTGACTTGATCACAAGGTATACCGCTCCATGATTGGTTCTCTATTGTACTTATGTGCATCTAGGCCAGATATAATGCTTAGTGTTTGCATGTGTGCCCGATTTCAAGCTACACCAAGGAATCACACCATAAGGCTGTGAAGCATATTCTTGATATCTAGCTCACACACCAACACTAGGATTATGGTACCCCAAGGGCTCTACTTTGATCTCATTGGATATTCGACTCGACTATCTGGTGATCGTGTGGACCGCAAGTCAACATCTGGTACTTGTCATTTCCTCG
This sequence comes from Aegilops longissima, assembly GCA_021605205.1. Classification (NCBI taxonomy): domain Eukaryota; kingdom Viridiplantae; phylum Streptophyta; class Magnoliopsida; order Poales; family Poaceae; genus Aegilops; species Aegilops longissima. The sequence goes on from CM038679.1 coordinate 635,485,418, forward strand.
GACGATCTTTGGTGCATTGGTCCTCGAAGAAACAGAATGCGTATCACCGCTCTCGCGGAAGCTGAATACATTGCTGCTGGCTCGTGTTGTGCTCAATTGCTGTGGATGAAGCAAACTCTCAAGGACTACGGCATCAACGTGAAGAATGTGCCTCTCTCTTGTGACAATGAGAGTGCCATCAAGATTGCTCACAACCAGTTCAGCACTTTCGAAGACAAAGCACATTCAAATTCGTCATCATTTTCTTCGTGATCATGTGTTGAAGGCGACATCTACATCAAGCATGTGAAGATGAAGAACAGCTAGCGATATCTTCACTAAGCCCTTGGATGAGAAGAGATTTAGCAAGTTGCGGTGTGAGCTAAATATCTTAGAATCTTGAATGTTCTTTGAAAAGGACACACATCCCGACACTCATGCAAAATTGATGACTTAGATGTGCAACACATGAAGAAACGTTTTCTTCAATCCATGAAGAATAACACTCTAAGTGTGAAGAAATTAATGAAGAATTTGATTCTCGAACCCTCGACAATTGTACGCGGTATCTGAAATCATCATTCTTATCTGATGGGACACGCCACCACCAAAGTTGAAAATCTTCAATTTGAGTTTTCATCAGTTTTGAAATTCTTTAGTTTTCAAATTCTTCAACTTTTCAAAATCTTCACCGTTTCCGTCGTTTTTCTTCATTGGCTATATATATATATATATATATATATATATATATATATATATATATATATATATATATATATATATATATATATATATATATATATATATATATATATATATATATATATATATGGGTTTATGTCCTCTACAAGATTCACTTATGGCTAATCCTTCAAGTCGCTTTTTCTGCTAAGTGAATGTGATCGGACCCTTCCTCCTCTATGCTATACTCAACCCAATCTATTCACAAATTCTTCATGTGCGTTCTATTTGAAACTCGTTCAAAATCTTCACTGAGTCCTTGTCAGCTGAAAAAATTGCGAACGGAACTTTAAAACTGACCTTATCCAAACTTTCGGTTTTACCGCTCAAACCGTTCCGCATCCCACGATGCATTATTTTATTCACCCACGATCGTACACGATCTCCACTACACAGTACGTGGGTGACACATGTCGTGAGAAGCAGAATGGTCAGGAGCATGTTCGTCCTAAATCTTCGGGCGAACAGTTTTTCACTGCCTCTATAAATACCCCTCTCCTCATCCTCACTTCTTTTACTCCGCTCGATCTCTCTCTCCCGCTCAAGCTCCTCAAACCCTAGCACCGCCGCTACTCCATCATCGCCGGTGAGGAAGAGCTTCACTGCCTCGACCTCGTCGCCGACGTACTCGCGCCGACCGCGGAAATCTTCACTCCGCTGCCGCCGTAGCTGTCTTCCTCCGCCAAGTTAGGGCGTGGAAGATCTGAACTGACGAACTTCCCATCTGTTCTTCTTAGTTCGTCGTGTTCTTCACTTCGGGTAATAAAAAGTTACTTTTATTACTCGCTTTGATTCTCAAACCTACCTGAAAATCTTCAAAGGTGTTTATTCTTCAAATCTTCACACATATGAACACCTCAAACAAAATATGCTCTTGATTCGTTTCTCTAAGCAATGATTTTCTTCAAGATTCCTCAATTGTGTGGATCCTCAATCTATACAACTCTGGAAGCTAAGACAAAGATCGCTTAGTGAAATTCTTCAAGGCTCATCTGGTCAAATTCCTCAAAACTTGTTCTTTTTGAAAAACCTTCTGAGAACGCATATGACCTCTCCAAATTCCTCGCAACTATACTCTGTTCACAGGTACTCATGTCCGCTGCTGAATCACTAGGTTCTCATCAACTTAACTCATTTGCAGCGTTCCTCGAAGAAAAGTTGCATACTTCTTCAAAGAATTCGTTTGTTCAAATTCCTCACCTGAAGAATATGGCAGAAGGAAAGAAGCCACAGAAAGGAGGAAAGAGGCCTGAGGTCATGACCGTGTTTGAAATCCCTGAGGAAATATATGCTGATTATTGCACACCTGATGAAGCCGAGTTCGGCAAAGAAAACAAAAATCAGCGCAAGGTGCGCATTCAAAGGATTGAACGGAGATGGGCAAGGGAATGGAGGAAGTACAGATATGTAACTCCAAATTACATGAAGAAATTCGTACTCAATCCTCCATGCCCAAGAGCTCCATTGGCACCTGGTCAAGAAGCTGACCCCACCAGCATCAAGCGTGCTGAGGACTTTCCTGAAGAATGGGCCAAGCGCCAAGCCAAGTTGGCAAGACAAGCCAACGAGGCAGTGAGGAAATTCAATGAGGACTCTGCTACTGCTGCTGCCACTGAGGCCTCTGTCAAGCCAAGAAAATCTATGGCAAAGAAGCCCTTTACAAGCCAAGTGCTTCACCAACAAAGCCCTCACGGCCAAGTTCCTCAGCTGTGCCCTCACAACCAATTCCTCATGCAGCTCCCGCTCCTCCCAGGTCCTCAGCTGCTCCTACAAAATCCTCAGCAGTTCCGACAAAGTCCTCAGCACCTGTGCATCTGGCCACGTGCCAAAGGACTGCAGGCTTCTCCATTGCCTCTGGTGTTTCAGCAAGTTCCTCAGCTGCACCAAAGTCTTCATCTGGCCCGACTCTGCTGAAGACTAAGGCCACAGCTGGACGAGGTCCTCGGCCTAGTCCCAAGAAGAAAAGGGTCGCTTTCCAAGAGCCACCTGAAGATGATGAGGCTGATGATGATGAACTTGCAGAAATCATCAGAGACCGCCAAGAAAGGGCCGCTAGAGCCAAAGGCACATCTGTGCCACTGCTGTTGGATCCGAGGAAAATCCTCGATTACATTGATCTCTGGCACAAGGATCCAAACACCCCTATGCCTGATTTTCATCGACCCACGGACAAAGTCACATCTTGACCCATTTCATCATTTGAAGAGAAATGGAAATTTGAAAAGGCAAGAGAGATCAAGAAAGCTCAATACGAATGGAGAAGTTCACGAAGAAAACGTTGTCGAAATGACACCGAGGAACTTCTCAAGGTCGAATGAAATCAAGCCCTCGGCAAAAACTTTGATGCTTATTATGCTGATTGGCAAGGAGCCAAAGTCGAGATCGTCAACTGACGAAGAAATTCACCAATGTTGCTGCCCCAACGCAACATGAAATTCCTCAGCCGGAGCCTCGGCTCAGCCGATCGAAGAACATGCCAAGACCGCTGATGAAGTTCAGACTCTTTGAAGAAAATGCTAGTTCGGGGCTGATGATCCCATTCCACCAATGAAGAAATTGCGGGGCATCCACTAGTGGTGAGCTGAAGAAACCCGAACAAGACAGAATCAGCTGCATCATTGCGAGGAAAATCAACCAGATTCCTCGGCTCCTCCTGCGCCAACACCAACTCCAATTCTTCCATCGCCTCGATGTGAAGAATACCAAGGCTGCGAGCGAGCTGCGGTGAAGAAACGAAAGCATCACAAGCGTCAAATTCTTGACTCGAAGAAAATGAAGCCAATGACCAGCTCCTTTGAAAATCCTATTGATGTTGTTCCAATTTCCTCAATTCCATAAAGGACCTTGTTCTTTTGATGAAGATTATGTGATCCCAAGCGGATCGATGAAGAAAATCATTCTCGCTGCTTCGTCGAGCAGATTGATGAAGAAATTGAAGTGGAAGCAATCCTTCAACCCCAATCATTTCCTCGCCTATGCCTCGGTTCATAGTGAAGAGGCGGTGTTGAGAAATTGAAGAAGATGTGGATATTGGAAGCACAACGCCGGTGATGAGCGATGACTTTTGGGAAAGTCGAGATCCAAATTCTCCACTCTTCACCCCAATCCAACAGATACCTCGGTCCCTGCTCCAACAGTTCAAATGGGCTCAAGAAACTCATCCCACTTCATCATCCATGAAGAAATACCAGCCACTAGCGCCGATGAACCTCTTCTTGCTGATCCTTAGATCGCACTTTGTTGAGGAACAAGAAATTCCTCACCTGAAGAACCTGAGATTGCGATTCCAGAGGTCGTGATGCAACTCACTGACACTCCACTACCAAAGCCAAAGAATCCCTTCTCAACAAAGCAAAAGTTCAAGTGAAGACTTCTTGGCGAGCATGTATTCTTCATCGATTACAATCCATATGATTACGCTGCGCATAAGGAAGAGGCGTTTCTGGACTGCCAGTCAAGCCAATTTCTATTCCTCAGTGCTCTTCAACAAAGACAAAGTCTTCGATCATGCACATATTCCTCATGTGGACATGGAGTCTCTGCCAGGCTTTGAGCCAGTCCTCAGTGTTCTTCACGACGCAGGACTTCTAAATTTCTGCACTGACATCTGTGATTGGAATGAAGAACTCATTCTTCAATTTTATGCAACGCTGCACATCACCGGAGACGCTGAAGACGTGAACTCATGGGTGTTAGACTGGATGTCTGAAAATACTCACTACAAGGCACCAGCAACTGAATTGCTTCGTGCCCTACCACTCAGTCCTCCACTTGATGGTGCTCGTTGTATCTACAACGAACCTGAGCTTTCAAATCACTATATGCAAGTGCTGATGAAGCCTTTGAAGCCAAGGCAGGCCCCAAGAACCAAATTCCTCGTCAAGGAATTATTGTATGTGCCTCGGACTGTCTATCGGATTACAGCGAAGACAATGAGTCCTATCAAAGGCCACGACTCAAATGATGAAGAAGTCGTTGGCATCATGAAGAATATGCTTTTCAATATCATTCATGGCGTTCCCGTCAACTTCCATGATTTCTTCATGAGGACTCTGGCAAACATTGCTATGTCACCATTTGAGCTGAAGCCTTATGCGCCTTGGATAATGAGATTCATCAGGACAAGGTCTTCACTCAATTACAAGGATACTCTGAACCACTGCAGCTACTTGCCCCCGATTGAAGTCCTCAAACGGACATTTACCTCAGCTGATGTCAAGGGCAAGGCAACTGCTGTGATCGATGAAGGCATTCATCCATTGGATGGACAGTTTCGCAAAGCTGCATCCTACTCCACCAATGATGACTCTGCCACACATGACTCTGCCGCAAATACCTCAGTCAAGCAAAGTCCTCAAGCCACAGCACCCAGGGTGATGACTGATCGTGAGTTACTCCTCAGTCTTCATCAGAAGGTTGATCGCAATCATAAATGGGTCAAGCGTTAGTTTGGTTCAATTCTTCACAACATGACCTCTACACACAATGCAGTGAAGAAAAACAACTACTACCTCCATGAAACCTTCAAACGCACCTGGGCTGTTCTTTCTAATGTCTACAGCGCGGAAGAACTGACGACAATGGGTCTCAAGGAAGAATTTGACTGGTCTGCACCTCCTCCGAAGAAATACAAGAAGGTCAAAGTTCCTTCCTTGGTGGCCAGCTCCTATTCTTCATCACGAGACACTGATGAAAATGAAGACTTGGACGACACTGCGGCAGGCCCCACTACAACAACCGACCCCAACAACGCTGGCGCTCCTTCTTCAACTTGAAATTCTTGAGGTCGTTAGTCCTCGGTTTGATCCTTTTGGTCATTCGATGACAAAGGGGGAGAAATTTGAGTTAGTCTTCAAGCGGGTCTATTATATGGGAATTTTTTGTTAAGTTACAACTCTCGTTCTTACGAAACTTTTATTGGATCGAGTTGTAATCTTAAACCCGATGGTGCTTTGATACTTTTGATGCACCGTGCTCGCACTATGCTCGATACTTTTGATGCTGAGCTCGATTCTCTTGAGCTCGATACATTATTTTGATCGTTATTTTGCATGCTGTTCCTCATTAATGTTATTGCACGCATGCTGAATTTCATCAAGCACCATATTTCATCATGCATTTCAAATTCTTCATATTATATGTCAAATGCGTGTATGAATTACAAGATATAGGGGGAGATCTCCATGATTCAACTCTTCAAATGTGCAATGCCTCAAAAGCAAATTCCTCACTATGCACATCTTCAGGGGGAGTTCTTCTATATCTTGCAATCAAATTCCTCAATACAAGTATTTACACTTCATATGTTTATCCCCGTTGAAAACTTAACCTATATTGTCATCAATCACCAAAAAGGGGGAGATTGTAAGTGCATCTAGTGCCCCTTAGTGATTTTGGTGTATTGAAGACTTATAGGTTAAGAAACTAATGTGTTTATGAGTGTACACAGGTCTATAAGTCTTTGAGGAGTTTGATATTTAAAGTGAAAGTCGACCCCTAAAAATGAAGTTCTTCGACTGAAGACTTTGATATTCTGAAGACTTTCTGAAGACTTTGAAAGTGAAGAAATTGGTGTGACCTTGAACACTTGCTATTCATTTGAGGAACATGAAGCATGAAGACTTTTGTTTTCGTAGTTTCATTTTTCTCTTTCTTGAGTCATAGGAAACACCGTACTGTTAAAGGGGGTCGAGGAAATACTAAGGAAAAATTTCCATGTGATGCTCAACTCAAATCCTACACCTACCAATCCCTTGAGTGAAGCCTTTGGAAATCTCATACAGATTCAGTCAATTTCTTGATGTGAGACGAAGTTCTTACAGTCGCCGAGAAATTTATTCTGACCGAGGAGTTAGGAATTCGCCAGTCGCGGATTGCCTACACATGAGGAACATGATAGCCCGAGAAATTTGAGATTCAAATTTCCGACCGTTCTTGTCTTCTTGTGAGCTGTCCCAAAATATCTTATCCACCTAACGGTCATATCATTGAAGGGCATTTATGTCTTATCATGTCGGGCTGCTCCCTAGGCTATAAATAGCCGCCCCCTACAACCACTAGCTGGTTGGCTGCTCGAGAGAAACTTGACACTTGTCATTTGAGAGCAACCCATCCTCCGAGGACTTTGAGCGAAAATCATCGAGTGAGGAAAAACCCAAAAACCAAACCCCTACAAACCCAAAGTGATTGAGCATCACTGAAGAGATTGATCCTGCGTGGATCCGATGCTTGTTACCTTTGAAGACTGTGCTTCTTCCAGACGGTTAGGCGTCATGGTCTAGAGCATCCAAGAGGAATTGTGGATCGCCGAGTGACCAAGTCTGTGAAGGTTTGGAAGTCGCCTGAAGACTTACCACGAGTGATTGGACGAGGTGCATGTGACCTTAGTTCAAGGAGAATACGGTGAGGACTTGGTGTCTGAGCTGCGTGCTCAGCGGTCGGGTGTCCGGGACTGTGTCCTTGAGTTTAAATACTCAGCCGCTCAACCAGACGTACAACCGAGACAACAGTTGGAACTGGTCTACCAAATCATTGTCTTCACCAACCCTCTCTGGTTCTATTTCCTCAACCCTCTCATTTCCTCATTCTTGTGTTGAGTGTTCATTCATATCTGCGTTTGAAGACTTTGATGAAGACTTTCTCAATTTCCTCAGTTCAATCTCTTCAGTCTGTTTGTCTTCATCTTGTGATATCCTGTGTTTACGCTTTCTGTACTCTTTGTTTGCCTTCATTTCATCATGATGACCATGCCCGCATTCTCTTATGCTTACTTCTGAGTACTTATTCCGCTGCAAGTAGTTCTTCGCAAAGGAATTTCCTCACCGGCAAATTCCTCAGTGAAGAATTCATAAAAATCGCCTATTCACCCTCCCCCCCCCCTCTAGTCGATATAACGCACTTTCAGTATGTGCATGAGTTGGATCGGATGGAGTTAGTGCGTTGGCTTGTGTACATGTGTGGCTGCATGCATCCTGTACATGCGTGGCTTGTTGCGTAGTTATCAATAATTCAATATAAACTACTCCCTCTGTTCCTAAATATAAGTCTTTCTAGCCATTTCAAATAGACTACAACATACGGATGTATGTAGACATAGTATTTTAGAGTGTAGATTCACTCATTTTGTCATCGGGAATCTATGCTCTTCAACTCTTTTCTTTTACGTGAGCTTTGTTCATCCTTTTCCCAACACGCGAGACATCTAGCATCAAGGTGCACGTGTCATGCAAGAAAATGGAAATAATCGATAAGCGATGCGTAAGTGAGTCGTCTTGGGGAAGCGGGGAAACCTTTTTCAGTAAGTGAGTCGTGCACTTGATGGCACCTACACAATATTTTTTCTCCTCGATGGCACGTGAATAGTGCATGTACTCAACGACGGAGCACGGGATGGTAGCAATGACATGGTCAGCCCTTTTTTGGAGAGAGTACTCCCTCCGGTCCTTTTTACTCCGCGTATTAGGTTTGGGTCATGTCAAACTTTGCAAAGTTTGACCAAATATATATTAGAAAATATCAACATTTACCATGCCAAATATATATTCCATGAAACTACATTTCGTAATGAATCTAAGGATATTGATTTGACATTGTAAATATTGATACTTTTTTCTATAAGTTTGGTCAAAGTAGAGAAGCTTTGACTTCAGTCAAAACTTATATGCAAACTAAAAAGGACCGGAGGGAGTACGTACTAGGGAGTAGTAAATAACTTTGATGTGTCCCGTCAACTCGTAGAACGCTGAGAAGATTGATTACGCCTTCTCCCTCGCCAACGCGTCTTGCTGTGGCTCGTATATCGAGGAGAAACTTTTGCCAAGCGGTGGGCGTGCAGCAGTTCATTTGGTGTCAGTTGCGGAAGCACTACCGTAGAACCATCGACTTCGGAAGAGGCGAAGAGCCAAGCGCAAGGTCACCTACTAACCTTAGGCTAGGCGTAGTGGGAGTAACATAAGTAGGGTACCTCCTTTTTATTCTAGAAACAACCACACACGAATATCAAGGTGCTGGTTACGTAGAACAAATTTCCTGCAGTCCGTGCTCAGCCCTCCTCTATCTCTCTTCTCAGCCAGCCGGTAGGACGCCAGGAGCCCATCGTCTGTTTGCTCACATGCGCCCCACATGTCGTTGAAAACTCAAGCGGACCCAATCGAACCTGCACATCTTTCACCTCGACGTCTTGGTGATGAAAACAAATTCAAGAAAGATCTTCGGTGGCGCTTTTGGAGTTACTCAAGAGTAGTAAGATTCTATTTGATTTAACCCAAGATGCACATCTCGTGGCTTCAACTACCACTCTATTTTCTTTCATGACACGACACGGATCTTTGGATGTCCCACGCGTCGGAAAAAGGAGGAAGAACCCGACCAAATCTTCGGTTGTGCTCTCGGATTAGACTAGTTGTGCTAACTTAAATTTTTTATTGTGTACTCCCTCCGTTCCAAAATACTACCTCCGTCCTGGTTTATTGGTCCCCTTCGTATTTAGTGTCAAATTTTGACCATAGATTTAACTAATAAAATGTCAATGCATGTCACCAAGAATTATACGATTGAAAACTATGTTCCAATACGAATCCAAGGATATAATTTTTTATGACATGCAATAACATTTTATTAGTTATATTTATGGTCAAAATTTAACACAAAATACGAAGGGGACCTATAAACCAGTACGGAGGTAGTACTTGACTTCCATTTGTCCAAAAATGGATGTACCTATATACTAAAACATGTCTAGATACATATATATTTTGACAAATAGAAGGCATGTATTGTGCAACGGAGGGAGTAGAATCGATGCAAGTTTTTGTATTGGGAAGAAGAGTACATCCATATATTGATAGAGCGTTGGAGTTGGCCTTACAAGTGGGACCGCAGTTGAGGAAACCGACTATCGGCAAACCCCCACCTCGCCCGCCGCGTGATGGCTGAGTTAGAGAAACGATGAGGTTGAAGAGATTGCTCTAGCACGGACTCCAAGAAATATGGTGTCAGATGGAAGTCGTGCTGGCGGCGTGTGTCGTACTCCTGGACGTGAATGCTTGTTCTGGCCCATGCCACCCTACTACTCCTACTACTTACTATATATAGTACTAGTATAGAGGATTCGAGGTGCTGGTTACATACAATATGGCTACAGTAAAAACACTCGCACGACGCGCGAAGCATGTGAAGCTAGTACAAATAGTGTACTACTATTGTTGATTGGCCTCATCCGATAACCTGTTGCAGTGCACGTACAATTATGTATTCGGAAAATATTTTTTTGCCTCGTCGCACCACTCACTCACAACAGTTCCAAATCGAGAGGGATAGGCGAAGAGTCGGTGGACGGTTGCCAGTTTGCCATGGTTCACGAAGAGGCGCCCCGGCCTACACGTCCGTTCGGAAATACTCCTACTACTCACCGTTGTCTCAATGATATGTTGGAACGGGACCACATGTCAACGAAACATGGTGTGTAATTTCTCGTGCAAAATGCGATCTGGCAGCGTTGGCCCGAGGTGTCGCATTAGTTTTTTTTTTAAAGTTTGCCGCATTAGTTATCGACCTTTATTATTTTTAACATGCAATCTGAATGGATAGCTCCTGTGGTCATCACACGTGAGCGGATATAGTGATGGTTGATTCGCCCGAGCAACTTATTACTGTGGGAATATGGGAGTACCAGCGGATTCAAGGAACAGAGAAATGATGGTTGCTTCGTCCAAGCAACTTACTGTGGCGAAGGTGGGGCTCTGTGATTTGACTGCTCACTAGTCATTACTACTGCGGCGCAACGACCGGGGTGAATCTTTCCCTGAAGTTGTGTTGTGCACTCAATATTGCTGCATGGCAGGTGGAGCCGGATGAAGGATGTCCAACATGTCCGCGAAATGAAGTTGAATTGTTTCTGGCATTGCTATCAATCCTTCAGGATTTGTTTATATGTACGCATAATTTTGATGAAATTGTACTGTGATGCTATGAAGGTTTCAACTTTGGTTCCCGCAGGAAAAAAAAGGTTTCAACTTAGGATTCATGTGTCTTGCCTCGAGATTATTCGTTACAACATTCCATCAAATACAAATGAAACTACCATGGCTAATGCATCTCAATGGTTCGCAGATCAGCGCCAATATTCACATCACAACTGAAGACAAAGTTGTGAGAAGGTGTACAATTAAAGAAAAAAATATAATTGATCGATGATGTTCATAGGCATGGCTCCATTTCCTTCACACAGTGTTCTTGGCAGCTAGTTTCACCCAGCTCTGTAGCAAAAAAAGAGGTGTATGAAGGACACCACAATCCGATCATTTTGTGCAGCTCTACTAAAATCAAGCGGACCATCCATGTTTGCACAGATATCCAGTCAGTGTGATTACAATAATAGTGGAACTAGATGATGAAACATAACACACATAAATAGAAGCCAATCACCTCTACGATCTCTCTTCAGGACTAACTTCTTGTTGGAGAGGATTAGGCACGGAGTTGGATGAGGAGGATAGCAAAACCAATCTCCCTTTCCGCAGTCCCACATAAATGTAAAAACGTTGCCCGTGTGACATTTTGGCGGAACTGCACAAAACACTCTTCAGAAAAGTGATTTGTGCAGTTCACCAAAAGGTCGCAATAGCAACGAGGTGAAAATGCATAGCCCTGTTTGCAAAAGGAGGTCGAAAGGAAACAATTACTGCCCAATAACACGAGTTAAAGACACATACGCCAACAAAAAATAAGCATGTTCCATGTAAAAAGGGAAAGATAGCACATGGTGGTTTATCAAAAATGGTTTGAGGACGAGATTGCAAGATGGAAAGTAGGCCGGCCGAGATACGATTTAAGCAAACAACTAAAGAAGATCCACATGAAGCAACATGGGAAGATGGGCAGTGGAGCAAGGCCGGAGGAAGCTGTACCTGAGGGTCATCGGGATGTTACTAGGAGGGCACCGGCGGCCGGGATCTGCCCATACTGCGGCAGCGAGCGAGTGGCGAAGGCCCTACCGCGCCGGAGCTTGGTCAGAGAGAACGACGGGTACCGCAGATCGGGACGAGCTGCCTCAACGCCGTCGAACGGAGAGACGATGCACATCCTCCCTTTCCGCCGGTGGACGGGATGCGGCCGGATCACTGACCAACGCTGATAGAGAGAGAGAGAGGCCACGGCGGCCTTTTGTGAGATGGTGTGACGAGAGACAAACCCATTTTTCCATTTTCCCCACGGCAATCGTTTTATATTCTAGGCGTGGTACCCGACCCTCCTTCGAGTAAACAACCGCTACACGCGTCAAAATTATCACGTGGGCTGCCTTTTCATACAGAAACAAACTCCACCGTGTACCCGCGCGGGTGTGGCCGGGAACTAGACGTGAGTACGTGCGTCATGCGTGCACTTCTTCTTTAGGTGTAGGTACGTATGTGGGTGGGTGTGAGAGAGATGGTTTGTGCGAAACAGAGGCAATGTGTTGATGATATCTCAATCAGAAAAACGTAACATATGCAATGTGTGTGAAACGGAGTCATGGACGTGAGATATCGATAGAATTGAAAACAGGGATGAAGTGTGTGGCTGCGCGATCGATAAAGAGTGCCATCGAATTTGTGTTTGCCCACGTCAAAGATATAGGGCGGCTGGCCTCTTGGAATTTGAGAGGCAGAGGTGCAGTTCTTCTCCGTGGCATGGATACCTACCTACAACGTTCGACTATCGGTGTGTGTGGGGGGGTAGAGACCGGTCGACTAGTATATGTGTGGGGAAGGAGAGAGACCTAGCTATGTATTGAGGGAGATCGATCGACATCCATGGATATGTGTAGAGAGGAATAAGGTTGGGAAAAGACAAAGGTAGGCGTCGGAGGGTTGGTGGTGGAGTGGCGTCTCACAAATGGTGGGAGAGGCCTGCTAGACAAACGGAGGGTATGAGTGCAATATCAATAAGAGAGGGCGGGGGATGTCTGTCTGTCTATGCACGTGCGTGTGAGAGACGGTCGGGGGGTATTCAAGGATGATGAGGGGAGAAGATATGGTTGTGGTAAGCATGCGTAACTACATAGGAAGATCAACCGTCGTTTGTCCGAGAAAAGGAGAGACATAACTAGTGAGGTAAGTGTATCGGTGCTTGGTGAAAATGAATTATAGTTGACCTGGCTATCTGTAGGGAGATCAGTTCATATACACGCCTGCATGTGTTAGAAGCAAATAAGGTCCGGAGAGGCAGACAGGGGGAGATGGTGTGGCTAGGAGGTGGTGCGAGAGGCCTACCATGTCTAGGGGGGAGGAGTGTGCGAGCATGTGATAAATGAAAAGAGGGGCAGGAGTGTGCACCTGCGTGGAATCGTATTGGACATATGGGGGCATGGACGGTGAGAAGAGAAGAGGGGAAGTATATATGTGTTTGTTGTAGGCACACTTGGCTAGAGAGGTATATCGACCGGTGTGTGCCAGAAAGAAGGAGCCGGGGGCCTACACACACCGCTGGTGGACGACCTAAAGAGAAATAATGAATGTGCGCGATGGAGGCTGGGGACGCTAAGGGTGTGTGAGGGGGGCAGGCGTGTGCATGCACGATAGAAAGTTAGCGCTAGCTAGCTACAAATAGAAGAGGATTGTGAAGGTGTAAAAGACGAACAAAGATCATAATTCATTATAAAAAAGTGGATACAAATACTTGAAGAAGATATCATAATGTAGAACATTGATTATAATTTGGGCTAATGTGTCGCTTTTGCAACTCAGGTCTAAATACTTGTCATAATGTAGGGGGCGGGGCACTATACTTTGTGTGATAAACACGGTGTACGTATGGAACATGGTTTAGATTATGAATATATAGTTAGTACATCAAATGTACTATTATTTGGAATCAACATCAAGTGTATTCAAAAATAGAATTGAGTTCATGTAGTACACATAGTTCATATCTATCTCTATAGTAATCATGTGGTGTGTTATTAAGGTAATACACTAATGATGGTTGAAGTTAGCAACAATCATGATTGTAGATTCTTATTGAAATAGAGAAACGAATTCAAATTTAGTTCGAATTGCAGCGGTAGTATAGACATTTGGAATGCACTAAAATGTTGGTATGAGTAGGTTACATGCATTATACAGCAAGCGAAAAATTTAATCGGACATAACATGGATTCATACTCCTCCTTCCATCTATATAGGGCGTAATGAGATTTTTAAGACCGCCTTTGACTATTGACAAGATTAATAGTACATGACATACACAATGTGAAAATTATATCATTGAAAGAACCTTTCACAGACGGGTTAACGGTGTGCTTTGTGTAAGTTGCATGTCATATATCATTGCTCTAATATTTGGTCAAAGTTAGCATCGAAAAACGCATTAGGCCCTATATAGATGGAAGGAGGAGTAGCTTTGAATAGCATTTGTATAGTAAAACGGGCAAGACTCTCTCTTTGTGTGGTGTGAATAGTTTTATTTTTTTGTTTTCTTTTTGGTTGAGGAAGTGCGAATTGATTTGGTGCGCACAAGTACAATATTACTACGTTAGGCTTGTCCTAAAATTCAACCCGCGTCTTGTTATATCCGAAAATTCAGATATCGTGCTCCCAAAACTGGCGCCTTCACAACCCGCGCCTTGCTATCCCGAAATTACAACGCGTGAAAACTCCTCCACCTGCCAAATCCCGACACGCAAAATCCCCTTCTAACCCTCGAGCCGAAAGGGCCGCTAGTTCAAATCGGTGGGGGTACTTTTGTAACACACCCTACATTTTGGACAAGCGCGTTCCTAAGTCATGCTTCACCCCCTCCCATCGCCCCCTTTTTGCCATTCGAAATCCCAGGCCTCCATAACCTCTCCGCTCCAGCCGCGAAACCCCACCCTCCTCCGTCCGCCACGTCACCGCTGCCCAGCCGGAGCCTCTTCCCCGACGACGTCGTCCACCGCAACAGCTCGACGTCCCTCGTCCACCTCCCCGGATGAGGATTCGTCGTCCATCTCACCGTCCCGCCGGTTCAGCCGCCCCGTCCTCCACCTCCAAGGAGCTGCTCCGACGATCGCCTCATCTATCGCGGCTGCTCCATCCCCACAGCGCCGCCTTAACCCGCTCCACCGGAACCGCAACATCCTCACCGACTCCTCGGATGAAGCCGAGGCCTACTCGGCGCCACCAAAGAGGTTGTACACTCATCGCATCGCACCTTCTCCTTAACTCGATCTCCCGGCGCCAACGGTGCTCCATCCCGCACCCCCATGGAGTGGCTACCTTGAAGCCGGCACCGCGGGCGACATCACCACGGCGGCTCTCCCCCAGTGCGAGGCCCCTTCGACGGCGGCGTCCATACCAGCCGGATCTGCTGCTACTGCTGCTCCGGCTCTCGCTCGATCGCTCGCTTGCCCAGCTGCTGCTGCTCTCCCCCCTCGCTTCGTCTGCTCTGCTCGATTAAGCCACACTTGATTGGTGAATCGACTCTTGGGTCGATCGATTTTCAGGGGTTGGGGGGGCTCGCGGAGTTAAGAACCACCCGCAGCGGGGATGCGGGCTCAGCGGAGAGGTACCCCACTATCTATCTTAGGGTTCGGGTGGGGAGGGGCCTAGAGGGCTGGCAGGGGCGGCGGTGGCAAGTTGTTTGGGCGGCGGCGGCGCTCGGGCCGGGCGGTTCGGCCGGTGGTGGTGGCGGCTCGAGGGGTGCAGGTTGAAGATGAACTGCAGGCCCTCCCTAAACTACATGTCAAGTGCCTCTCTGCTACCATTGCGTTCAGTTTGACAATAGCATTCAGATTCCACATGAAATTTCAATTTCGACAGATTAAGTTTAGAGTCAACAGTTTTACCTCATCTGTTGTAGTCGGTGGTTTTTGGTGATGTTAATTTTACATCCATTTTACATCATCTATTGGAGATGCTATTAGAATCCCACTTGAGATTGACGATGTCATCTTGTGCTGCTTCAGCCTTGACGTCTTCTGGCTCACGGAGCTTCTCCAACGACGAACGATCCATCACAATAGAGCAGTGCCCTCGACGCCGTCTCTGATTCCTTAGATCTTCCTCCACACCTCCGACAGCCACCTCTGCCTCAACTGCTTCAAATGACCAACCCAATGATCTTTGAGGTTGACACGGCTCGACAAAGAGGTTGTACACTTGTTGCATCACTTATTACTATACATTCACGTCGATCCATTAGGGTTATTTTGGTTCAATGGAAAAACATAGCAATAGGGAATTTTCCAATGGCACTCTACTATTCAATTATTCATGCATTTTGTTGAAAGGAATGAAGCAAAACATCCACCTGGACCTACTTTTCAAAATCCTATGCATGAAAACAAGATCAAGTGCACTAGTGCCAGAATAACATTTTAACTGTACACGCTTTCATATGGTTTCACTTTATTTTGGCCATGTTTCTTTGCATTCCTCTGCTCTTCCAATTCCTGTAAACCAAACACCCAAGTTGACAGAAATCCTGTGTTTACAAATGCTCTGTTTACCATGTGCATTTTCCTATCCTATTCCGGTGTTTTTCCTATCCCTGTGTTTTAAGAATCATGCAAGCCAAATGAGCCTTTACATAATTACTTCAGTTACAGGTACGTGTCGAAGGGAACTTTGTGTGGTTTGTCCTGCTCCTGCCGCGACATCATCCACCTCACCTGAGCTACTCCATCGACAGAAGCATCCACCAAACCAGACATCACGACTCCTAACCGTCTTTCGCCGCCTCAGATCTCCTTCCTGCCGCACCACCCAATAAAGATCACCATCATCGACTCAGCAGATGAACCCGAGGAGTACACGGGTCCACAAGAGAGGTCGCACTCTTTTGTTTCGCTTATGTTATGCATTGCTTAAACTTACCTGCTACTTTATCGTCCTCTTCAGCTCTTGGACTCCCAAGTCAGGTCCAAATTAATGTTCAAACTTGAGTTCTAAATTAGTTGTGGGGCACATATCGAGGCAGCAATGAATAGTATGTCTGTCTAATATCTGGTTCACCTAGGGTATGCCTATGTTGTTCATCTTGGGTGGGAAACAAATAGTAAAGCAATCATCATCTGTCTTTTATTAATTTAAAGCAATCATCAGCCTGCTATCATTATTTTGGATCCATCCACTGGTTGTTACCATCACTCTAAATTTCTGCATGCTCTCCTTACATAATCTCACCATATTTTTTCGTATGCATGTCAGATATTGTACACAGTCATGCTGAACATGTAGAGAAAAAGAGAAGAGTTTTGCACGGCAATACAATGTCATGCAGACATCGCTCCATGGTGGGTTCAATGGCAAACCCTCCCCACCCTCTCCAGATTGTAATCCAGAGGAAGATATCTGTTCTGAGGCGGATTCAGATGCCGCTGACCACTCCTATTTACCCCCAAGGTGTTTGCTCTACTTTGGCATGATGATGTTAGTCATATCATGCATATGTTGCCTTGCAGTGCCTACTTTTGACATCATATATGTCATCTTCTTAGTTTAGACATGTTCTGTAATGCCACCTATTTAGTTTCTATATCATATATGGGAATTATGCAGTCTCATGTCTTTCAGCTAGCCATAATATATGTGAAATGTGCAATGCCATCTTGTTTAACCAGCAATCATATATTTGAAAGATATCTTGCCCATCCTTTTCTTCATTATATTTCCATTTATCGACAATGTTTGTACATTAAACTACTCTTCCTGTGAATCGGCCATTTGGGTCAGACAATGCTACCTGTCGAAGCAGATCTCTTGTTGGGTCCCGATAGCTCCTCAGAGATGGATTCAGAGACAGATGACCAGTCCTATTCCCCCACTGAGGTGTATGCTCTAACTTGGCACGGTTATACTGCTCATATCATGCATACGGTGTCTTGCATTGCATAGTTTAGACATCATATACACAATATTCAACACCATGTTCTTAGTTTAGACATCATATCGAATGCCCTCTGTTTAGCATATAAATCACATATGTGAATTAAATGATGCGATCCAGATTACTTAGATAACATGTAGGTGAATTATGTCATGCGATCATGTTTAGTTATTCATCATATCTTTGAATTATGTTATGCTATGCTATCCAGTTTAGATAGACATCATATATGTGAAATTATGTCATGCTATCCGTTTTAGTTAAACAATATACATGTCAACTATTTCATGCCCTCTTTTTTCCACACTATATATTGCATCTGTCTCTCATACAATGTCTGTACATTCAACTATGCATGTTTCCTGTTTATCAGCCATTTGAATTGGAGCGGGTGATGCCAGTATCTAGCGGACTAAAAACACGGTCTTCAAATAAAATAGTGCTACCTCTTGGTGGAGATAGCACCCGGTTGTACATGCACAAGAACCAGCCCTACCACACATAACCCAAACTCTCAGATTGTACCCCTCATGCGATGTACAGAGAACCAGCTTCACTCAATCTAACCCCAACCCCACCGATAGTAACCTAGTTCCTGTTGACACAAGCACCATCTCCACCACAGAGCTCCCAAACAAGAGCAGTTAGTAAGGCAGCTCCGGTGCCCAAAGGGCCATATTATCACAATGAACCCCAACTCCACCGGTTAATACGCCTATTCCTGTGGAGGAAGCACAACCAGCTAGTCGTAGTTTAGCATCTATCGCATTTGATGTTGTTAAATCGTATGTGCGTATCTTCCCATCTTGGAAATATTATCTCAAGATGAAGGAAAATGCCGATTCACGGTGTTTGTCCGGGAGTTATGTGTAAGTAATGTTATTCATGGCAATTACTTTGCTTCGTCCCATACATCCTAGCTCCATGATGGTTATAATACAGCAAATTTTCCCATTTTATCTATAGAGAAGGACCGATTTGGAAACTCAGGATGAGGTAACCTATGCTAATACCTCTGCTATCTTCAAGAATGCTTGGTGGCGATGTCGGAATTACTCAAGAAAACGTACTTCACCGGCAAAGAAACTCATCAAATTCCTTACGTTCTCCTAAGACACATTTATCGGGCGATGATAGGAATGCCTTGTTCTCATCTTGGTCCCGAACCAAGAATGTGGTAAGGTCTATGAGCTCATTTTCTATTTTAAGTATTATATTCTTGCGTCTTACTGTACTCTGTTCATGTAGAACAAGTGCCTAAACCTGAAGAACAACTGTTCTAATTTAAGATTCCATTGCTATCATAGTTCAAAAAAGCGCTAGGCGTTAATTGTGCGTTTTGCCACCGCCTTGCGCTTTACTGACCAAAGCGCATGCTTATGCGTAGTTATGCACAGATTAAGCATAGTTATGTGCAATGCGTTTTGCCAACGCCTAGAGCCTAGGCGCGCTTAAGCGCTCGCTTAGGCGCGCCTTTTTTAACTATGATTGCTTTGCTCTTGTATCACTGTATTTACTCATACAAACTTATTTTTAAATTGAAGGATCCAATCGAAACTCCAATGGCACAGCAGGTATGTTCACGCATGTTTCTTTAACAGGTTTTTCTTATCAATAGCTCTTTTGATTTCAATTTCAATTGTGTATACAGTTGACTTTCATATCATCCACATTACTAGCATCACAACAGAGCCAATAGTGTTGTTGTACATGTAGACCCGTGGTACCCATCTGAAATCTTGTTGTGCCGTGTAGTTTCCCACGCTTTGTATTCTTGCACTGCTGCTTTGTCTTGAACTGATATGATTTGAACCATGTCTGTATTTTGATTTGGCAAGACAATGCAGTGACCATAGGACATAGATATATGTTTGTTTGATGCTTTTATTATGTACTAGTACTTGGCAATAGAAGACTTGGTAGTTTAATCCTGTCCACCTTACTAATGAACTGGTTCACCGAAATGAGTTTCATATACTAGTACATGCTAAACTTGTTATGTGTCCGCTTGTTTCTTCTTTTAGAATCTTGATGAGAATATTGGGGAAGAGTGCCTTATTAAGCAATGGTAAAGCAAGTAATGCAGATAAGGTTCAGGATAGTGACACATCCTTGTTGGTCTCCAACAAAGCTGATAAAACAGCTAAGGAAGACTATCTTGAAGACAATGAGACAACCCCAAAGTCCTGTCTTGGTTTAGTGTTCGAGTTCTTGCCACTACCGCTTGCACAAGCTATTCAACCTCACCGTCTAAATCAGTTCGGTTTCTTGAGTCTCAACTACAAGCTAAAGACATCGATCAGTGTGTTTGACAAGAAGCGGAAGGATGCGGAAGTCCTGGAGCATTCAGATGCATACTTTTGGTGCAACAACAAGCGTTGGAGGATTTTAGCGCCAAACAGGACAAAGCTAATCAGCTTGCTAAGCTTATTGCCAGCATGGTGGATACCGGGATAACATTTCTTGAGCTCTTCCGTTGTTTGATTTATGCTCTTGTTTTGCTGCCGCATTTATTTGCACCGGTGGCCAATTTTGACGGCCATGTATGTAATATGCTGCTTTGTTCCCTATATTTGCACTGGTGGCAAACTTTGATGCCGAGTGGATGTAATATGTGTAATAGCGGTAATAGGCTAGCATTAATTGCTTGCTTATTTATTTCCTTATTGTCTTGTTTAGTTGTTTGCTTGTAGTCACTGCAGTTCTTTTTCTGTGTTTTTCTAGTGGCCACAATAGCCTATTTTTGGTAACTGGGCCAAAATAATCATGGCAACACACGGACTGTTGTAACCATGGGCCTCCTGCAGGCCGTATGATCCATGGGCCTTCTTCCGGCCGTAGGATTCATTGGCCTTCTATACGGGTCGTATGATCCATTGGCCTTCTATACGGGCCTTAGTGTCCATGGGCCTTCTACGGGCCGTAGGGTCCATGGGCCTTCTACGGGCCGTAGATCCATGGGCCTCATACGGGCCGTAGATCCGTTGGCCTCATACGGGCCGTAGATCCATGGGCCTTCTACGGGGCGTATCATCATTTCGCCAATCATGGGCCGTACTATTCATGGACCATAACGGGCCGTTAATAGACCGTATTTGATAACTCTATGAAAACAGCCCAACGGTTTTTTTACATGAAAACGGCCCAACGTATTAACGATCCGCAAACGGGCCGATCAGAACGACGGGCTGAATTTGGCCCACAAGCGAAAAATGACAAGATGTGGTCCGTATGTAACGAATCTTTGCAAATGAGCCCAAAAATCAATGGGCCCTGAGAAGGCCGAAAGATAACTTGGGTTGGAAACAGCCCAATAGAATAACGGGATGTTAATGGGTATAAAGCGACACACTGTTCATTACGGGCCAGTTTCACCACGAGCCGTTAATGGGCCAAGAGTTACAAAGGGCCTCATATGGGCCGAAAGAAGTCTTGGGCCACAAATGGGCCGGAAGTTAAAACAGGCTGGAATCATATTGGACGGCCCAGATGACGCTATTGGGCCTAATTCAGATAGGGTATAACGGGCCCTGGGTTAGCGGGCTGTAAATGGGCTATATGCGAACAGGCCGTTAACAGGCTTTCCGTGGGCGACCCGCCACCTTTGACCAAGTCAAGCGGGCGGCCTTTTCACGAGAATGGGCCTCTGTTGGGCCGTGCCACGTGTCGCCAGTATCATAGGCGCCTTCGGTCCAATGAGCGGATGACATCTGTCCCAACGGTGAGCCGACGTGTTTCCTCCACCAATGATGATTTTACACGTGGAAAATCCCCATTGGTCGGGGCTGTTAACGGGTTATCGGATCCAAAACCCGACCCAATAGCTTAACGGTGTTCCGTTACAGTGGATGCCACGTGTCGGTCACCCTTGACGAAAGCACTTCTGTGACACGCGATTTATCGTCATGGAAGTGGACACTTCCATGATGATAATTTTGGTAATGTCATGGAACACTTCTACGACAACACAGGTATGACTATCTTGATTCTATCATAAAATCGTCATGGATGTACATGCATGACAAAAAACACGACCTACTGTGACAAACACGTATCATCACGGAAGTGTATTTTTTTGTAGTGGTGTGCTTGAGGTTCTGGCGGGTAAGCTCGACATCACGGAGGATCAAGTCTCGGTTCACCAGTACAGGCCGGAGGATTTCTTGGTGGTTTTTGCCTCGGCGGCGATCAGGAACAGAGTTGCGGCGTGCCCGGAGGTGGAGTTTCAGGGAGACAGGCTGCTCTTTAGGCCATGGAACCGGCAGTCGCAGGCAGTGCACTCCGTCTTCGGCTTCAAGGTTTGGATCGTCATGGAGGGGATCCCGCCCCATGCTTGGGAGAGGCAGACGGCAGAGGAGCTGCTAGGGACGGCCTGCAAGGTGGACACAGTGGCGCCGGAAACCAGCTCCAGGACGGATCTCTACACTTTCAGGCTGACGGCATGGACTGTCGACCCGATGACGATCCCTTCCCTTCGCTGGCTCACCATCCCGGAGCCCGGCTCGGAGATGCCTCCACTGCTGTTGCAGTACAAGGTCCTTATCCACATTGACGCTGTGACGGACTTCAGGGAAGCAGGGGAGCCTTGGTTCTTGGGCGGCTCCTCGGACAGTGGCCAGAGTGGACTGCCAGGCTCATCGGACGAGTTCAGTGATGGCGGACAGGGCTCGAGGCCGCGACAGCTAGTTTGGCAGTTCGGTGTGCGAGATGTGCGAGGCGGTGAGCTTGGGCGCGAGGCTAGCGGCGGCGGCCATGGCGGTACGGCGAGATGCTCGGCGGAGCTAGACTGGCGCCTGCCCCCGATGGCCCCCGCCCCAGTCACCCTGCTTGGTGGGCCACCAGTGAGGTTGCAGGATAGGGTGACGGTCAGGAAGTCAGCTTTTGACCGCATTTCGGGTCAGCAGATGGGTGGGGACGCAAGGGAGAAGGTTCCCGAGTGCAGTTTGAACAGGGATGGCGCGATGGCGACTGGACAAGTGGTGGTAGCGCATGTGTTATCGTTGGAAGAAGGCGCGACAACCCTGGTTGGGCAGAATGTGGATCCCCAGGCCGACAAAATGATGGCGACGGGACAGCTGCCTCTCCAGGGCCCGCCTCGGGACAGCGTGGCGACGGTTGCGTCGGGGGAGGTGCGCAGGTCCTGTGAGCCAATGGCGAGCCCCTGCGCTCAAGGGAGAGTGAGGTGGTCCCCATGGGTTCTGGGGGAATGGACCCACCTGAGAATCTCATGTTTGGCTCGATGCAGGGGGACAGGCTTCAGCTGGTGGGACCCACTGGGCCACCCATGATGAAGGAGAAAGGCAGGACAGGCAAGCTGCAGGATAAGGCTCTGGCCTTGGGCGGGGAGCCATCAAAGGAGGGCCATGCAGGGGCCACCGAGGGTGGGGTCCATGACGGGAATCATGCACATGCATCATGCATGGAGGTATGCACGTACGGCGCCACAGATAGCAGTAACAAGGTTGTGGAGAGCGATCGCACTGGGGATTTAGATGGGATCAGGCAGCAGCAGCTGGCCATTGTTCCCGTTGAGCCTGTGCTGCACAGGGAAATGGGAGCTGCTGGCCGCGAGGAGCAGACTAGCGACGAGACGGCATGCATGACGATGCAAGAGGCCCAAGCCTATGGCAAGCTGAAGAGTTTCTGCTCCAACATCATCAAAAAACTTGCTCCTCCACTGCTGAAGGAGGTGCAGGCAGCGCAGCTGCGTCCGGATGCAGAGCCATTCACGCCCAAGAGAGCTACGCGATCTTCGAAGAAGGCTACGGGACCAAGAAGAACTAAGGAGAATCCGGCGGAGAACGTGCTGCTCCATGCCCTTGGCATGATTCCGGAGGATTTGGTGGTCGATGATGGGGTGGTCCATGAGCTCAAGGCTTTGTTTGATTCTCCACTGCGGGAGCAACATGTGAGAATCATTGCTGCTCTCTTCGGCAAGACTATCCCATCGGCGGTGGATTTGGAGGCGAGCAACTCGGTGATGATCTCCGTCAACTAGGAGGTGGGAGGTGGGGTGGGTGGCAGGTATTTCTATGGATCTACACCCCCAAGTGTTGTGCTGGAATGTTCGTGGCCTGAACAATCCGGCAAAGCGCAAGGCTGTGAGAGAATTCGTGTGCTCGGTGAAGTGTAACTTGGTGTGTTTCCAGGAAACCAAAATGGATGTAATGGACCATTTCACTGTTATGCAATGTCTAGGGTCATCTTTTGATGGCTTCACTTACTTACTGTCCCAAGAGACGAGGGGTGGCATCTTATTGGCGTGGGATAGCTCGGTGCTGACGGTGGACACTTTCCAGTATAACGCTAACTTCATTATGGGTCTGGTACACACGAAGATTGGAGACCCTTGGTGGATTTCGGTGGTTTACGAGCCACAAAGTGACGAGGAGAAGTGCCAGTTCTTGCTGGACCTAGACGCGAGACGTGCGGGGTGTCCGGGGCCGTGGATGCTACTGGGAGACTTCAACATGATACTACGTGCCGCAGAGAAGAGCAATAACAACCTTAACAGAATGATGATGAATAAATTTAGGCAGTTTGTGGATGACCAAGAGCTCAAGGAGATGTACATGCACGGCCGTAAATTTACGTGGTCTAATGAGCGGATGATGCCGACCCTCACCAAGATTGACCGTGTGCTCATTTCGGTGGACTGGGAGCTTGATAATCCTTCCTATCTGCTGCAGGCGGTCTCCACTGGAGTTTCGGACCATGCACCTTTGCATTTGTCCACGAGCGCTAGCTTTTGCACAAAGAAGAGGTTCCGCTTTGAGCTTTTCTGGACGAGAATGGATGGCTTCGAGGATGCTGTGAGAGAAGCTTGGGGGTGTGATGCAGGCATTGTCGATCCATATAAGAGGTTGGATGCTTTGTTGCGCAACACGGCTAGCCACTTGCAAGCGTGGGGCCAACGCAAGTTAGGTAATGTGAAGACGCTCATGCGGGTGGCCACTTGGGTCATTCATAGGCTGGACGTAGCCCAGGAGAACAGAGTTCTGCAAATGGAGGAGGCGTGGCTACGAAGAACACTGAAACATTCGCTCCTTGGTTTGGCTGCGCTCGAGAGAACTATTGACCGGCAGAGGTTGAGGCTCAAGTGGATCAAAGAGGGTGACGCCAACACTAAGTTGTTCCAAGTAGTGGCCAATGGCAGAAGGACCAAGAACTACATCCCACATATCAAGCATGGAGGCGAGATCATTACGGACCAGGAGAGAATGGTGGACACGTTCGCGGAGGTGTACAAGCAACTGATGGGCATGGCACAGGCCAGGGATCACACCATTAACTTGCAATACCTGCAGATGGAGCCGGCTGAGCTAAGCACGCTTGAGGAGATCATCACGGAGGAGGAAGTTTGGCAGGTTATCAAGGAAATGGCCCCGGACCATGCACCGGGACCGGATGGTTTCATCTGAGCGTTCTTCCAAAGAGCCTGGCAGATCATTAAACCGGACATCATGGTCGTGATGCTTAAGTTGTATGTGGGGGACACTAGGGGCTTTGCTAAGCTCAACAAGGCGCATATAATCCTCATTCCAAAAAAACAGATGCGGAGGAGGTTGGGGATTACCGGCCGATCAGTCTAATCCATAGCATCCCCAAGCTCTTTGCTAAGGTTCTTGCCAACCGGCTGCGCAGCCAAATGCCGGAGATTGTGGCCACGAACCAATCTGCGTTTATTAAAGGAAGGCATCTGCATGATAATTTCTTGTTGGTTCGGCAAGTGGCGTGGAAGATTCATGCTAAAAGAGTCCTGGGAGTGTTCATTAAGCTGGATATCTCAAGGGCTTTTGACTCGCTATCATGGCCTTTTTTGTTCGAGGTGCTACGGGCAAAGGGTTTTGGGCAGAGGCGGATGACTTGGATAATGGCAATTTTGCACTCTGCTAGCACCAAGGTGGTGGTGAATGGTGTTCCAGGAAGGAGTTTATTGCACACCTGCGGTCTACGCCAAGGCGACCCAATCTCGCCAATGCTCTTTGTCATTGCCATGGATGCGCTAACGACGCTTGTTCACAAGGCCTCAGATTTGGGAGTGCTCAGCTCATACACCGGCATTTCGCCGCTGCAAAGGCTGTCGATTTATGCGGATGATGTAGCTTTGTTCGTCAAACCTTCGCGGCAAGACTTGTCGGCTATTCGGGAGAAGCTGGACATGTTTGGAGAGGCCTCGGGACTGAAAGTTAACTACCGCAAATCATCGGCGATTTTGATCCGAGGCGACCAGGAAGACAAGGATCGGGTGGCTGGATTACTGCACTGTGGGCTTGCTGAATTTCCATGCAAATGTCTTGGCCTACAGCTTGCGATCAGAAGCTTAACGCACGCCGAATGGATGCCCATGCTGGACCAAGTTCGGAAGGTGATTCCTGCCTAGCAACGAGGCCTTATACAGCGGCCTGGTCGGCTTGTTTTGGTTCAGTCCATCGTTGCAGCTAGACCGGTGCACCACCTGATGATTACGGACGCTCCAGTTTGGGTTTTTGAGGAGATGGATAAATGGATGAGGTCATTCTTCTGGGCTGGTAAGGAGAAGAGCAATGGAGGACAATGCCTGGTGGCTTGGGACCAGGTCTGCAGGCCGAAGCAGTTTGGAGGGCTGGGGATTAAGAACTTGAAGGCTCGGGCCCTGGCCTTGAGAGTGAGGTGGGAGTGGCTTAGGAGAACTGACCCCTGCAGACCATGGCAAGGTTTACCTATGACAGAGGACCACAACGCAAGGGTCATGTTCGACGCCATGGTCAGGATTGTGGTTGGGAGGGGTGATAGCGTCCTGTTCTGGAGAGACAAGTGGATACACGGGTTCGGCGTATCCGACATCGCGCCACGCTTGATGGAGACGGTGCCAACGAGGATTGTTAACAGCCGAACCATTCATCAAGCACTCGCGGAGGACAGGTGGTACGAGGATTGCGAAGCTACTGCTTCCTTCACTGCCCAACTACAGTGCATGCACCTCTGCCATGCGCTGGCATCGGTGCACCGAGATGTGAATGAGCCAGACAAATTTGGTTGGCCGGCGACGACCACGGCGACCTACTCGGCCCAATCGGACTATTCCTACCTTTGATCGGGACTCCAGAGATCACCGACGGTGGCTTGTACTTGGAGAAGCTGGGCGACGCTTAAGTGCAAGCTATTTATTTGGCTTGCGTTGCAAGACAGATTGTGGACATCAGACAGAAGAGCACGCCACGGTCTTCAGGACCAACCATCACCCTGCTTCACGTGCTTACAAGCGGAGGACAATGTTGATCACATTCTGGCCAAGTGCACTTTTGCGCAGGAGGTGTGGCACCGAGTGTTTGACCTGCTAGGCATCAATTGTAACGCCCTCGATGCGGCTATATCTCCCACGTGTCGAGGCACGACTTAGAGGCATAACCGCATTGAAAGCAATGTCGCAAGTGAGGTAATCTTCACACAACCCATGTAATACATAAGGAAAGAGATACATAGTTGGCTTACGATGCCACTTCACACAATACATAAATAAACATCCATCATTCAGAGTACACTCAAGGTCCGACTACGGAACCAAAATAAAAGAAGATACCCCAAATGCTACACAGATCCCGATCGTCCCAACTGGGCACCACTCTGATCATCAGGAAAAGACACATAGTAACGACCACGTTCCTCGTCGAACTCCCACTTGAGCTCGGTTGCATCACCTGCACTGGCATCGTCGGCACCTGCAACTGTTTTGGTAGAATCTTTGAGTCACGGGGACTCAGCAATCTCACACCCGCGAGATCAAGACTATTTAAGCTTATAGGAAGGACAGAGTTGTAAGGTGGAGCTGCAGCAGCGACTAGCATATATGGTGGCTACATCGCAAAGAGAGCGAGAAGAGAAGCAAAGCACGGACGTGAAGCTAGTAGCGATCAAGAAGTGATCCTGAACTACTTACGTCAAACATAACTCCAACACGTGTTCACTTCCGGACTCCGCCGAGAAGAGACCATCACGGTTACACACGCGTTGATGTGTATTTTATTTGAGGTCAACTTGGGTTTTCTACAACGGACATTAACAAATTCCCATCTGCCTCATAACCGCGGGCACGGCTTTGAAAGATATTACCTGCAGGGTGTCCCAACAGCCCATTATAAGCTCTCACGGTCAGCGAAGGATATTCCTTCTACCGGAAGACCCGATCAATCTCGGAATCCCGGACTACAAGACATTTCGACAGCAATAAAACAAGACCAGCAAAGCCGCCCGATTGTGCGACAAATCCCGATAGGAGCTGCACATATCTCGTTCTCGAGGCACATCCGGATGAGACATCCTAGAGTAAAACCAAGCCTCGAGTTTCCCGTGGTGGCCCATTGATCTACTCGTTTGGCCAGCACTCGAAGGAGCACTGGTCCGGGGTTAAAATAAAGATGACCCTCGGCCTCGCGAAACCCGGGGAAAAAGGCTTAGGTGGCAAATGGTAAAACCAATGTTGGGCCTTCTGGGCGAGTCTTATTCAAAGCGAACTGTCAAGGGGTCCCATAAATCACCCAACCGTGTAGGAACGCAAAATCAAGGAACATAACACGGTATGACGGAAACTAGGGTGGCAAGAGTGGAACAAAACACCAGGCATAAGGCCGAGCCTTCCACCCTTTACCAAGTATATAGATGTATTAATTATAGCAGATATATATTGTGATATCCCCAACAAGTAAACATGTTCCAAAAGGAACAACATCTCCATGTTCAACAAGGAACAAACTTCAGCTTCACCGCAACTAGCAGCGCTATAAGAGGGCTGAGCAAAGCGGTAACATAGCCAATCAACGGTTTGCTAGGAAAAGGATGGTTAGGGCTGACATGGCAATATGGGTGGCATGATATAGCAAGTGGTAGGCATCGCAGCATAGGCATAGCAAAAGAGCGAGCAACTAGCATAGCAAAGATAGAAGTGATTTCGAGGGTATGGTCATCTTGCGCAATGTTCTCGAGTTGTCGAAAGCTTGATCCTCGTAAGCGTTCTCAACAGGTTCCTCGTTCACGTACTCGTCTCCGCTCTACCCAAAGCAAGAACACAAACAAAGGAACCACAATAAATCACGGTGCAATGCACAATCAACATGATGCAAAACATGACATGATATGCGAGATGTGATATGCAATGCGTATATGCGCTCCGGAAGGAAAATGATGAACCAGGCATCAACTTGGCAAACCAAGTATGCCACTGAAAGATGAGATGATTTCGTTGAAATCGATATAAAGATCACGGAATCGGATGCACGGTTTGCAAATGACAAGCAAAACAAGAATGGCACAAATCTGCCATTAACAGCATGATGCCACTTAGCAAGCAACAATAAATTAAGCTACTGCACCCAAACGTACCAACAAAGTATATGGCAGTGATCTACACAAGATGCTTGACAAAAGATGAGCACTGAGCTACGGCTAGTTCACATCATAACAGGTTCAAACAAGCATGGCAAAAGTGCACAAAATATCAGGCTGGACATGGCAAAAACAGCATCAGGTAGCAATGTTCAGAGCAGCAAAACTACATGCTACAGGAACTTAAAATAGCAAAACAAGGCATGGCATGAATCTACTCAAAGCATAGAACAAAAGTCCCTTACTGACCATAAGCCAAAAAGGATCAGAAAATATAGTAACACCCATGTCAATATTGAAAGTTTCGTTAACAGATTCAGCAACATGGCATGTCAAAAACTGATAACAAGTAGGCATGTTTACAAGCTCAATGCACTCACTACAGAGCCTTATATGATAAACTAAGCATACATACATCAAGAAGACATGGCATAGAAGACATACATGGCAAGAACAATAATATAGCATACATGGATCAACCACAACAACCTTGGCAAAATTGAATAACATGTAAACAATCTGCCAGAAACATTTGATAGCAAAAGTAGAGCTCGATTGACTCAAGCTATGGCACTCCATAATTGCAAACAAAGGCATGGATGGATAGAGCAAGACATGTTTAACAAAACATCCTTACTGAAGTATCTCAAAATATGCATGGATCTCTTGGTAGCATCAAGTTAACATGGCATCAAAATATCAGCAAAACAGAGCTGAAATCAGCAACATCAGGACACCTACTTTGCATGCTTGTGCTAGTCACCACATAGATCACAAAATACATGGCATACACCCTGGAAAGATGGCATGGCATATTACAAAACACATGTAGGACTCAAATTCATAGGGTGCACACATCAATCATAGCAAAAATAACAAAAGTGCAAGTTCTGTTAAGAAACAGAAACTAACATCACATAGCCCTCTTCTAACAGCATTTCGGGCATCAAGATGAGCTCAAATGAAAATGATGCAATGAGATGAAATGATCTACTCTTCGAGACGAACATTTTGATATATTATCTGGCAAAAATGGAGCTACAGATGCAAAGTTACGCTACGTTGAAAATACCACAAAATATACTCAGAATTAAAAACTTAGAAGAAATTAGAGGGGGAAAAAGTCAACGGCTCGGTAGATCGGGATCCGGCCGATCCGGATCGAGGGCGGCGGCGGCGGTGGTTCCTCGCGGAGAGGAGAAGAGGCGGGCCGGGCGGAGGAGGTGGCCCGGCCGGAGGAGGCGGCGGCGGCAGTGGCCATGGCGAGGCCGTGGCCGGGTGGCGGCAACGAGGCGGCCGGATCTGGCGACAGCGCCCGGCAGGGCGGCGGCGGCCGGTGGCGCGGAGCTCAGGCGCGGGAGGCGCGAAGCGTGCGGGCCAGCCTTCGGCCGGCCGTGGGCCCGTGGACTTGGCGGAGGCGCGAGGCGGCGTGCCACGTGGCCGCGCTGGTTGGTCTTGAAGCCAGCGGCGTTTCGTCCGTGGCCGGCGGCGCGAGGTCGTCTGGTGGGAGGAGGAGTTTTAGGGTTTCGGGGAAGAAGACCGGATTGGAATGGGGTTTGTTTAAATAGGCATAGAGGAGCTAGGAGAGTCCAAATGAGGTGTAGTTTTCGCCCACGATCGTGATCGAGCGACGGAGAGCATGGAAGTGACTTAGATGGGTTATTGGGCTGTTTTGAAGGGGTGTTGGGCTGCAACTTAAAAGAGGCCTTTGCGAGTGCGGTTAACCGTTGGAGTACCAAACGAGCTCAAATGACCGAAACTTGACCGGTGGTCTACGGTGGTATACCAAGGCCACTAGACAAACCTCGGTCCATTCCGAGAAGGTTTAGTACCGCTCACGGAAAAATATAAAAGGGGCGCCGGGGAGATAGGAGTGCCGGATTGCAAAAGCGGACAACGGGAAAAATGCTCGGAATCATGAGGCGAACACGTATGCAAATGCGATGCACATGATGACATGATATAAAATGCATGACATGGACAAAATGCAAAATGAAGAAAAACCCAACCACGGAGGAATATCATATCACAATGCGAAAATGGCAAGAGTTGGAGTTACAAATATGGAAAGTTACTTCCGGGTGTTACAACACTCCACCACTACAAGAGGATCTCGTCCCAAGATCTAGGACTGAAAGAACTCCGGATATTCAGGAACGGAGGTGATCCTCGCGCTCCCAGGTGGCTTCTCGGTCGGAATGGTGTGACCACTTCACTTTTAGGAATTTGATTGACTTGTTGCGAGTCTTGCGCTCGGTTTCTTCAAGAATAGCAGCGGGTGCTCATGATAAGAGATCTTCTTGAAGGTCAATCTCTTGAAGTTGATAGTGCGTTCAGAGTCTTGAAGCACTTGGAAGCTGTGACACATGAAACACATCGTGCACGTTTGCAAGTTGGATGGAAGCTCAAGTTGATAGGCGAGATCGCCTCTTTGCCAATGATCTTGAAAGGACCCACGTATCTAGGGGCAAGCTTCCTTTGATACCGGGCGGCGAGTGCCTTTCATTGGAGAGGCGCGAGGTAGACATGGTCTCCGATTTCAAAAGCCACATCACGGTGCTTATCATCATAATAGCTCTTCCGCGCGATTATGCGGCTTTGAGATTCTCACGAATGACTTTGCACATTTCTTACGCTACGTGATCAAGTCATTGCCAAGAAGTTGGCGTTCACATCTCGGACCAATTGAGAGAATACGCACTTTCGCCATAGAGAATTTCGAATGGGGCCTTGCCGAACTTCGCTTGGAAGCTGTTGTTGTAGGAGAACTTCGGCATATGGAAGACAATCTTCCCACTTCATACCGAAAGAAATGACACAAGCCCCGAGCATATCTTCAAGGATTTGATTTACTCGCTCGACTTGGCCACTTGTTTGAGGATGGAAAGCTGTCTGAAACGAATGTTGGTGCCCATGGCCTTCGAAAAGAATCCCAAAACTTGGAGGTAAAGATGCTGCCACGGTGCAGAAGAGATCACTTGTGGAATGCCGTGCAAGGAGACAATCTCGAGGTGTATAGCTCGCCAACCGAGCTGCTGTGATAGATTCTTTGATAGGAAGAAAATGAGCCACTTTAGTAAGCTTGTCAATGACAACGAAGATAGCATCATTTCCACGCTTGGACTTAGGAAAACCAGTCCACGAAGTCCATTTCAATATGATCAAACTTCCATTCGGAATAGCAAGAGGTTGAAGGAGACCAGCTGGTCTTTGGTGTTCCTTTCACTCTTCTGCAGACATCACACTCATTCACGAATTGAGCAATTTCTCGCTTCATTCGAGTCCACCAATATGACTGCTTGAGGTCATGGTACATCTTCGTACTTCCAGGATGAATGGATAGAAGCGAATTGTGAGCCTCGTTCATAATGACTTTTCTCAGATCACCCTTAGGAACCACAATCCGGTCCTCAAAGAAAAGAGTATCTTTGTCATCAATGTGGAAGCACTTGTACTTGGAAATGCCCTTGTCGATACCACGTTTCACCTTTTTCACCATGGTATCCAGAAGTTGAGCCTCACGAATCTGATCTTCCAAAGTAGGAGGGACTATGAGGTTGGCAAGAAAGCCTTGAGGAACAACTTGAAGATTCAGCTTGCGGAAAGCTTCACAGAGATCCGGTTGGAAGGGCTTGAGGATTAGGCTGTTGCAGTAAGCCTTCCTGCTCAAAGCATCTGCAATGACATTGGCCTTGCCCGGAGTATATTCAATACTTGGGTTGTACTCTTGAATCATTTCGACCCATCGAGTCTGCCTGAGGTTGAGGTTGGGTTGAGTGAAGATGTACTTGAGACTCTTGTGATCGGTGAAAATGTCCACTTTCCTTCCCAACAAGAGATGTCTCCATGTTATCAATGCATGGACAAGCTGCCGCCAACTCAAGATCGTGAGTGGGGTAGTTCTTTTCGTTGAGCTTCAATGGCGAGAGGTATAAGCCACAACTCTCTTCTCTTGCATTAACACAGCACCGAGACCTTGAAGAGAAGCATCACGAAAACTTCGAATGGCTTGGATTCATCAGGAGGAGTCAAGACAAGAGCTGTGACGAGTTTCTCTTTGAGAGTATTGAAAGCAACATCACACTCAGGAGACCAGACATACTTCACATGCTTCGGAGGAGGTTGGAAAGAGGCTTTGCAATCTTGGAGAAGTTCTCAACGAATCTTGGCAATAGCTTGCAAGACCAAGAAAATCATGGAGCTGCTTGACATTCGAGGAGGTTCCCAATTCACAATTGCGGACACCTTCTCGGGATTAACTGCGATACCCTTGGCGGAGATGATATGACCAAGATAAAGCACTTCATCAAGCCAAAATTCACATTTGGAGAACTTAGCATAGAATTGATACTCTCGAGCTTGTCTAGCACCAATCGCAAATGTTTGGCATGATCCTTCTTATTCTTGGAAAGACCAAAATATCATCAAGATAGACCAAGACGAATTCATTGGTGTAGGGGTTGAATATGAAGTTCATCATCGAGAGAATGTTGGAGGAGCATTGACAAGGCGAAAGACATGACAAGATATTCATAAGAACCAAAGCTTGTTCGAATCTTTGTCTTGGGAATATCTTGTTCACGAATGCGAATCGATGATAACCCATACGAAGGTCAAGCTTGGAGAACACTTTAGCACCTTTGAGTTGCTCGAAAAGCTCATTGATGTTGGGAAGTGGATACTTGTTCTTGATAGTCTTCTTATTCAATGGGCGGTAATCGGCGCAAAAGTCGGTCCGTGCCATCCTTCTTCTGGACAAAAGAACACCACAACCCCAAGGAGATGAACTCGGTCGATCAAACCAGACGCTCTTGTTCATCGAGCTGCTTCTTCAATTCCTTCAGCTCATCAGGTCCAAGCTTGTATGGGCGCTTGCAAGCGGGTTGATGCGGGCTCAAGATCGATAACGAACTCAAGCGGCCGATGAGGAGGCATACCCGAAGCTCTTACGGAAAGACATCTTGGTACTCACAAGCGATGGAATCGAGAGATAGCATCAATTCGCCCTTCTCATTGAGAGAAAACAACCAATGGTTTCATCACGAAGGCATAGATGATCACATCATTAGAAGAGTGAGTCAATTGAATTTCACAGCAGCACAATCAAGCTGAGCTTTGTGCTTTGAAAGCCATCCATTCCGAGAATAAGATCAATATCCGAGTCACCAAGAACAATTGGTTTAGCCAGAAATCTATAATCGCCCATCTTGATAGAGACATTGGGAACAACAAACTAGAATTCATAAGCCTTCCGGAGAAACAACTTGCATAACTTTGGACAAAATCTACGTGTCAACATTGTGCTTGATGCAAAAGGATATGACATGAAAGAATGCGATGCACCAAATCAAATAAGACTTTTGCAGAATATCATTAATCGAGAGATTACCCATTATCACATCGAAGATTCCTCTGCTTGAGCTGCATTCATCATATTGACCTTTGCAAACTTGGGATTATGCTTGACCACCGCATTGCCGGAAGATTTCACGGAGGAGGAGGCGGAAGGCGCCTCTGGTTGAAGCACTTGTTCGCATAGTGACCTTTCTGCGACATTTGTTGCAAGTCACCTCGAGAGCGGACGGTGGTAAGGAGCACTTGACCTTGGAGCTTGAGAATTAGACTTGTTCTCGATAGCTTGGGTTGGGTGGGTGGGAAGATCCACGGCCACCTGAGTTCTTCTCTGATAAGGCCGATTTAAGCGGGAGGAGGAAGGTAGAACTTCTGCTTAGCTGCCACTTGAGAGGAAGAAGAAGACTGAATCTGCATCCTGATTCTCTTCTTAGAAGCCTCACATTTGAGCTGGGCAGCTTCTTGCTTCAAAGCCATGTTGTAGAATTCATCATACTTTTACGGCTCAAAAGCACAAGAGCTAATTGCAGATCTTCTCTGAGACCACCTCTGAATTGATAGATCATACTCTTTTCATCGTGGACGTCTTGCTTAGCAAAGCGAGCGAAGTTTACGAACTAGATATTGTATTGATAGACAGACATGTTGCCTTGCTTGAGATTGCGGAACTCCTCACGCTTGCTCTCAACAACACTTTTGAATGTGGTGAGCTCAAAATCTCGCGAAACTCATCCTGTAATGACACGACCTCCTCTGGAATCTTTGTATTCTTGGTACCACTCGGCAGCTTGATCCTTGAGTTGAAACGATGCAAACTTGACAAAGTCCTCGTGTCCGACATTGCTACATTCAAAATGCTTGCAGATGTCCACAAGCCAATCGTCGGCGTCGTGGCCTCGACACGTAAACCGAAAGACTTGCTGATTAGCGAGGAACCGGTGAGAGTAGCAAAGTGCGGCTGGTTGTTGCCTTGACCTTGATTTCCTTGATTGCCTTGCCCTTGAGTACGTTCTTGCAAGAGCTGCAAAATCATCGAGCATTGGCATTGGTGGCTGCCATGATAGCTTGCCGAGCCTCCGGAGGCGGAGGTGGAGGTGGAGGTTCAACTGATTCCCATCATCACGATCCGGATTCAGACGCGTTGGTGGAGCCATCCTGAAGAGGGTGACATCCGTTAGCACTTGATAGACAAATAGTCAAGTTGAATCAACGGATAGAAATTGCAACATATACCCTTCACAATAAACATTCGAACAAGAATGAACGAATGAATTCCAAAGTTAATCATCACACGTCCATTAAAGTGAGAAGCCACTTAGATAAAGATATGGAAACAACATTTGTCTTAGAAACAAATCGAATATCACAACTGAAAACAAAAGATTGGCTTCTAGAATGAGCCGGAACAAACACATGATAGAGATTTCGCCCAAAGTGTTCGTGGTGGGGCCCACACGGACCTGACGTATAGCGGACGTCACGAATGACAAACAAGACGTCCCGAATCAGCATAGCCAAGGATTCTTTAAGGCGCCTCGACCATCAGTAAATCGACCGTGAATGGGCGGACCACTAGACGTTGAACCCCAATCTCAAATCATACATCCGCGGAAAGATATCCCGTAAGCTACTAGAATTCCCACCTATAAACTCCCAAACTTTCGGTTATGCAATCTGGTGTTGGGGATACAGGGACACAAAATATATCACCCAAACTAACAATACCTAGATCCAGGTGTATCCATCCGTCAACACATAACCAAGAAACCTCGAAATCGTGTACCTCGACCTTGAAAAACATCCGTTATACAAGTCATGGCAATACTCCGAGCTCGCCCAATCTCGGGTTATCGGGTTATCTCACCAACAAGCTGCACAAAAGAGATTTCGATGTCGGCAAATCTCGGTATTCGAGAATCTGCAACGATAAAATTGTGACGACAACACCTCGGAGCTCAACTCCCGGACACCGCCACAACCCTAAATGTCGGGAGGCACCAAGAACAATGTTCTCGTCACAAAACCATCGAACGATTCCAAGATACCCGCGTGATCCTAAAAAAAATTTTAGTGAAATTTGAGGAGAGAAGAGTCAAAACTCTACGTCAGGATACCTCACCAGAGCGACGAAGGGACTGGGGAGTAAAAAGAATCCTACTCTCCGATATATATAATCCTAAGACTCAAAACATTTTCCATTCTAGACTCAACAACGCCAGCAAACAATCAAGTAGGGGGGATCCTAAGTCGGGGAAGGCTCTGATTACCAACTTGTAATGCCCTCGATGCGGCTATATCTCCCACGTGTCGAGGCACGACTTAGAGGCATAACCGCATTGAAAGCAATGTCGCAAGTGAGGTAATCTTCACACAACCCATGTAATACATAAGGAAAGAGATACATAGTTGGCTTACAATGCCACTTCACACAATACATAAATAAACATCCATCATTCAGAGTACACTCAAGGTCCGACTACGGAACCAAAATAAAAGAAGATACCCCAAATGCTACACAGATCCCGATCGTCCCAACTGGGCACCACTCTCGATCATCGGGAAAAGACACATAGTAACGACCACGTTCCTCGTCGAACTCCCACTTGAGCTCGGTTCGTCACCTGCCCGCATCGTCGGCACTGCAACTGTTTTGGTAGAATTTGTGAGTCACGGGACTCAGCAATCTCACACCCGAGATCAAGACTATTTAAGCTTATAGGAAGGACAGAGTTGTAAGGTGGAGCTGCAGCAGCGACTAGCATATATGGTGGCTACATCGCAAAAGAGAGCGAGGAGAGAAGCAAAGCACGGACGTGAAGCTAGTAGCGATCAAGAAGTGATCTGAACTACTTACGTCAAACATAACTCCAACACCGTGTTCACTTCCGGACTCCGCGAGAAGAGACCATCACGTTACACACGCGATTGATGTGTATTTTATTTGAGGTCAATTTGGGTTTTCTACAACCGACATTAACAAATTCCCATCTGCCTCATAACCGCGGCACGGCTTTGAAAGATATTACCTGCAGGGTGTCCCAACTTAGCCCATTATAAGCTCTCACGGTCAACGAAGGATATTCCTTCTACCGGAAGACCCGATCAATCTCGGAATCCCGGACTACAAGACATTTCGACAAAGAATAAAACAAGACCAGCAAAGCCGCCCGATTGTGCCGACAAATCCCGATAGGAGCTGCACATATCTCGTTCTCGAGGCACATCCGGATGAGACATCCTACGAGTAAAACCAAGCCTCGAGTTTCCCGTGGTGGCCCCGCAGATCTACTCGTTTGGACCAGCACTTCGAAGGAGCACCGTCCGGGGTTAAAATAAAGATGACCCTCGGGCTCGCGAAAACCCGGGAAAAAAGGCTTAGGTGGCAAATGGTAAAACCAATGTTGGGCCTTCTGGACGAGTCTTATTCAAAGCGAACTGTCAAGGGGTCCCATAAATCACCCAACCGTAAGGAGCGCAAAATCAAGGAACATAACACGGTATGACGGAAACTAGGGTGGCAAGAGTGGAACAAAACACCAGGCATAAGGCCTAGCCTTCCACCCTTTACCAAGTATATAGATGTATTAATTATAGCAGATATATATTGTGATATCCCCAACAAGTAAACATGTTCCAAAAGGAACAACATCTCCATGTTCAACAAGGAACAAACTTCACTTCACCGCAACTAGCAACGCTATAAGAGGGCTGAGCAAAGCGGTAACATAGCCAATCAACGGTTTGCTAGGAAAAGGATGGTTAGGGGCTGACATGGCAATATGGGTGGCATGATATATCAAGTGGTAGGCATCGCAGCATAGGCATAGCAAAAGAGCGAGCAACTAGCATAGCAAAGATAGAAGTGATTTCGAGGGTATGGTCATCTTGCCTGCAATGTTCTCAGAGTTGTCGAAAGCTTGATCCGCGTAAGCGTTCTCAACAGGCTCCTCGTTCACGTACTCGTCTCCCGGCTCTACCCAAAGCAAGAACACAAACAAAGGAACCACAATAAATCACGGTGCAATGCACAATCAACATGATGCAAAACATGACATGATATGCGAGATGTGATATGCAATGCGTATGTGCGCTCCGAAAGGAAAATGATGAACCAGGCATCAACTTGGCAAACCAAGTATGCCACTGGAAAGATGAGATGATTTCGGTTGAAATCGATATAAAGATCACCGGAATCGGATGCACGGTTTGCAAATGACAAGCAAAACAAGAATGGCACAAATCTGCCATTAACAGCATGATGCCACTTAGCAAGCAACAATAAATTAAGCTACTGCACCCAAACGTACCAACAAAGTATATGGCAGTGATCTACACAAGATGCTTGACAAAAGATGAGCACTGAGCTACGGCTAGTTCACATCATAACAGGTTCAAACAAGCATGGCAAAAGTGCACAAAATATCAGGCTGGACATGGCAAAAACAGCATCAGGTAGCAATGTTCAGAGCAGCAAAACTACATGCTACAGGAACTTAAAATAGCAAAACAAGGCATGGCATGAATCTACTCAAAGCATAGAACAAAAGTCCCTTACTGACCATAAGCCAAAAGGATCAGAAAATATAGTAACACCCATGTCAATATTGAAAGTTTAGTTAACAGATTCAGCAACATGGCATGTCAAAAACTGATAACAAGTAGGCATGTTTACAAGCTCAATGCACTCACTACAGAGCCTTATATGATAAACTAAGCATACATACATCAAGAAGACATGGCATAGAAGACATACATGGCAAGAACAATAATATAGCATACATGGATCAACCACAACAACCTTGGCAAAATTGAATAACATGTAAACAATCTGCCAGGAAACATTTGATAGCAAAAGTAGAGCTCGATTGACTCAAGCTATGGCACTCCATAATTGCAAACAAAGGCATGGATGGATAGAGCAAGACATGTTTAACAAAACATCCTTACTGAAGTATCTCAAAATATGCATGGATCTCTTGGTAGCATCAAGTTAACATGGCATCAAAATATCAACAAAACAGAGCTGAAATCAGCAACATCAG